>JACXGI010006888.1:27492-39992 GCA_016801175.1 Esox masquinongy
CCCCCCCCCCCCCCCCGGGTTGGCAGGGACAATTTAGGTCCTCCCTGACGCTGGCCCACACTCCTTTACAGTAGGTGGCGGTAATGCACCAATAGCGTTGGATGGCAACCGCCGTTAAACCCCACAGAAAAAGAAGACTTTTTGTGGCGCTACTGAGTTTGGCAGCAAGAATATGGTCTCATCGTAAGTGTTTTTCCGAAGCCTGAAAAAAAGTTATTCCCTGTTCCAGTAGGCTTACAACAATGGCGCGAGTGTTGGATGTAGCAGTAACCTCCATAACGCATTCTGAGGCCTCTGTTCCTCAATGTAGTGGGAAAGTAACTACATTTGTGTAAACATGTATAAAGTAATGTTAGCAAGATTAAAACCAGCACTATTGCGGCTACGTTCTCCATTGCACAAAAGCGCCTCATGGGAACAAAGGAGATAACGGCGCACACTCCGACGTTACAAGCCAGAAACTCAGTTTTCCCTGTCTACACGTCAACACTGAAAACGTAGTTTCTGAATATCTTCCTCTTGGAAGGAGTTTTTCAAAAGGTCCGTTTTCAGTGACGTAAAACGCCGTTTGCGTGTGGACGAAAGGCCAAAACACATAGAAAACCCCCGTTTTAAAAATACCTGTATACGTGTGGACTAGGCCTTAAACTATTTCCATACACATTTTTTAAATCTAACAAAAAGTAGTTAACCTCCTTACATCTCTGTAAAAAAAAATGGAGGTGGGCTAGCTGAGAGGGTATATTTAATAGCAAAACGTACCGTTGTTTTCCAGTGCATTTAAATGTTGAACTTGAAAAGATTTATATCTCCAACTGCTAGAAACGGGCGATAATAGGGGGACGTTAGCTAGTATTTGTCACACTGCACATTTACTGTGCCTGCAAATACATGTATTTCATCATCATTTGATTATTCGTGGTGTTTTGTCCGTTGACATTTGAAAAAACGCGTTACATATTTTGTATCAGGTGACGATTGAACACAATTCATTTTTTTGGCATTTAAAAAGGAGAAATTAGTTTGCTATCTATTTTCCAAAATTCCCAAACATTTTAGGCTGAAAATTCAGCGGAGTTTTTCTTAATGCCCCCACCCCTGGAAAAAGTGAGTAATCCTTTCAACAAACATGAGTTGTCTGCTATCATCATAACAAACACCGTGTAAGGCAGTGTGGCTATTCAGGACTCAGCACTTCAGACTGGTGAAGATCAGGCAGTTTCAGACACTTCAGACTCTCCTCAGAAAGATTTTAAATCACACTGGTCTCTGTCTGAAGCTGCCTGATCTTACAAAGATAAAACAGTATGTTTTGCTTCCCATCTCATAACCCTGTCAAGGAAAAGAAAAGTTCCATGTGCTGTCTGGAAAAGCCATGGCAGTGCTTAATGGCAGTAAATGTTAGAAGGCTTTGGATGATTTGACTGGAGGTTTTTGGGTTGGGCACAGATACAGTACTATGGTTAGCTCTTTTCATGGTGCAGCGACCATTCTGAAAGACGAAATAAACAAGTGGGGGCTGTCTTAGCTTGACTGGTCCACTGATATGTTATTACATGTTGAACCTCCTCTTTCCATCAACACCCTCCCATTTCCTTCCCTCCCTTTCCAGCTCCACCTCTCTTTGGCTGTGGTTTGTTTACACTTTGCATTAAAATGTGTGAGTTTTATGTTCTGATCAGTCCGATCACTATCTGAACAAGTTTTGTTGCATCTACATTGATTAAAATCTGTTATATCCAGACACAATGGTTGTTTCCACAGGCAGCCTAATTCAGATGTTTCGCTAATTAGTATTTTGACCAATCTTATCAGATTTGATGTGAAAAGAATTTGGAGCTCCCGGGTAGCAAAGTTGGTAGAGCTTGGCACTTGCAAACCAGGTTTGTCATATTAAAATGTATGCACTCACAGCAAGAACAATCTGTATTTATTTGATATCCTCCTGATATGCGTGTGATTGTTCGATAACTTTTTCCATGCATACAGTAGGACATTTCTTAATTCCTAACTACGTGTGTATGATCGAATGTAGGATAGTTTCTATGCAATACTGCTGAAAGAGGCCCCTGGATTGGAATGTTGTGTAAATGCACCCAGTGCCTGCCCAACAACCTCTGCAGATGTCCAGGTAAATCTAGTCACAGTCAGATATCATTGCGTCCTTCAGTCGTCTACACAGGTCTAAAGAAATGTGGGCACGATCAAAGTTGACAAGATCAGGAAAGGGTGCATGTTAGCCTTAGGTATAAACAGGGCCCCTTCTCTTCCTCCTCCCTCTACACCTCTGTTTGGGTTTGATACGTTTACCCAGCAGACTCCTCCTTTCCATGTCACAGCCTGCCGTGTTCCTCTGCTGCTCTCAACTGAAGCCACTCCTTAACCCGTCTGATCTTCTCTCAGTCATAGATACGACCAGGGAGTCCCAGCTCAGCCTCAAACACCACGACAGGTAAGATTGTTTCTACCCCTAACAACTACTGTAGCCATTGCTTTCATAATGTTGAGCCTTCAGTTAAAAGTTCACAGAGAACGCAATCAAAATCTGTCCAACCCTGCACAGATGCTTGTGCTTTTTCACTTTCAATGCTTGTTGGAATGTGAAGCATGAGTCTGTGAGTGGTTTGTTTATTCGGGGAGCCAACATTGCTGAGTGTTTTTGCCAACAATGTAACTTTGAAAACTTTTTCAACTGTATGTGAGTTTGAAGGGAATCACATCTTTGGAGACTCCAAAATTATATTATTTTCTCAAAAATATGACAGTCCAACGCAGGTTATAGAAGCTGTGGTCCATACTGTAGGCAAGGAGTGGAAATGTTTTTGCTGTTTTAGTAGTCTAATTTGATCCCAATTCTTTACAATTGGGGTGTGGTTACTGCTATATATGGTATTGTATAAGTAATCTGACGAGATGGCCGCAGCTAAACCTGGTGGATGACAGCAGAACACTTAATGAGGAATGTCTTTGGTTATGTTAACGATTTGATTTCCTGAGCATCAGCAGGAAAGGCATCAACAAAGGAAAGGCAGACTAATATCCGTGCACATTCTTGGAGGTAGAATGTCACCCAAATATGTTGAAATAACCTTTCTTGCTACTGTAATAATTTGAAATCCAAGCAATGTGGGAATGGATCATATTGAACGTTTTTAGCAAACCAGTTATTTAGAAGAGATTTTCCATGATTTGAATTGTTCTATTAAGTTATCCACTGTTGTGTCTAAAGCATGCCCTGGTCAGTAGCTTAGAGTGGCTGTCTGGGGTCAAAGACTGCCTGGGGTCATGAGTTGACTGAACATGTGATGTAATTGCAAAATGAAATTCAAAGAATTTCCTGTTTAACCAAAATGGTAGATGAACGCCTTCTGACTGGGTGACATCAAATTTTGATAAGATTTGTTCAAGTTAAGCATGTGATCAGGCACCTCCCAGGAACAACTTTGCATTTTGCGATAAGGAGAGTAAATAGTGAAAGTTTCAACAGGAAGTATGCTAATGCCATATAGCAGCTTCAACTGAGGAGTGGTCTTACCAATTAACATTTCATAATTCATTCCTAAAATACCGAAATGAGTCTGAAAGAACCTTCAGGCTTCAATAAGAAAATTCAGTTATTTTTAACCACATGACCTGACTTATAGCTCTGGGCCCAGATTATACCTAGTGAAGTTGCAAGGTCTAGCCCCCCCCCAAAAAAAAGACAGTTTCCTGTATTACTTGTACCTTAAGAGCTCCTCCCATTCAGTGTGTGACAGGAACCACAGATCTACAGCTCTATTTCCATTGTGCGAAACAGTGTTGTCAACTTTTCTAATGTAGCGTTTTGTGGGGACAATAATTTGTGTATAAGGAGCGATCAGTGTTTACCCACCAATTTGTTTACCGTTATACCCCTGGGAAGGAACTAACTCCCTATTTTAACAACACAGGATGCCTTTGGGAGGAGGAAATAAGTGTGGCTGCTGCCAGAAGACGGTATACTTTGCTGAGGAAGTGCAGTGCGAAGGCAAATATTTCCACAAGTCCTGCTTTCTGTGCAGTAAGTGTTCAGAGTTCGGCCGTCCTTTCACAAACCACATTGACTGAGTACTAATGCACCGATTTACCCTGAGTTGATATTTAAGAGCTAAAGATGGAATGTCAACTATTTGGCACCCATAGAAGAAGCAGAGTATTCAATGGTTTTGGGTTCTCACTAGCATGCCCTTATTTGGAGAGGGAAAAATGGATGTGAATCAGGCCTGGTAGTCCTTTTATGGCAGATGTGTTAGACAGAGGGTGTTCTGGCTCTGATGTGTGTTTGTATTAGCTAACTAGGTCCCAGACTCAGAATGTCAAAGTTAAACTAACATTGTGGTACGCTCATGGTGTCATCGCAATGATTCAGACAGCACACTTAAAGGTCTGAACCTACATGGTCTGTTGCTGGTGAAGAGGACATTAAATCACCTCATATTGAAAGACAACAGCATTGTTCTGCGTCTAAACGGCTTGTGTTGTAGATATGCCTCAGTATTAATCACTCATTTCAATGCCAATAAATGTGTATGGTCTCTTCCTGCTATTCTCTTCTTGCACTTGTAGTGGCATGTAAAAAGAACCTGGACAGCACAACAGTGGCCTGCCACTTGGACGAGATCTACTGCAAATCCTGCTACGGCAAGAAATATGGGCCAAAAGGCTATGGTTTTGGTGGTGGAGCAGGCACCCTGAGCATGGACACAGGGGCACATCTTGGAATCCAACCTGAAGAGTAAGGATGTCATCTCATAGTGTTGCATGTACTCTTGATAACATTACCAGGAATATTCCCTCAGCGCTGCTGAAATGCATCATTCCCTTCTAATCAGTCAATTAGGGTTGAAGCAAAAGCAGCACTGCAGACATTGAGACAATAATTGAATGAGTTTTATCACAATATCCTTTCTATAGTACCTAACTGTATTAAATTGTAACGATAGAGATGGATAGAGGCTTCCCGTGCTCAAAAGCTTGTTTGGGAAAGGTGAGCTCCATTAGGCAAGTAGGTGAATAGGTGGGACTGCCTCTGGGTTGAGAGTAAAGATCAGGTTATTCTAAACATCTGCAGGTGGTAGTAAATGGCCGTGTTTACCTTCATACCTGTTCAATCAGAGGAGCGGTATGAACTGTTTCTGTATGTTTTCCAACTCACAGAAGTAGTAGAAGAAAAAGAAAATAGACTACTTCAAAATAGAGATTGCCTCAGTGGTGTTGTCTGTGCTCTAACAGTCGCCATAATGGGAGTGAAACGCTTTTTCTATCCATCTCTATGGTCATTATATGTTTCCTCAAACTAAGACAGTCTGGTCATCAACAGGCAAGCAGCACACCGCCCCACCAACAACCCCAACGCCTCCAAGTTAGCCACTAAGTTTGGCAGTTCAGACGTGTGCCCGCGCTGTGGCAAGGCGGTGTATTCTGCTGAGAAGGTGCTCGGAGGTGGAAATGTAAGTTATGGTTTTGGGCTGATCCAGTTGTTTTGAAAGTGAGGTGGCAATGGATTAGGTAATAAGTCTAATTCTCCTATAGCAATGGTAAATGTATCACTACCGGCTGCTATAGAAGTCCTGTCAGCAGAATTAATTCCAAGACATATCCTGATGTCAAATACTAATGTAAAAGGGGAGTGCCATTGTCAACATAGAGTTAGGTATGGAAATATTTGGACACTGACACAAGTTTTGTTATTTTAAGTTACAGTTAAAGAATGAATATGGGCTTAAAGTGCAGTCTCTCAGCATAAGTTTGGGGGAACAAAAGTAATTGGACAATTGACTCAAAAACTGTTTCATGGACAGGTGTGGGCTATGCCTTTGTTATTTCTTCATCAATTAAGCAGGTAAAAGGTCTGGAGTTGATTCCAGGTGTGGCATTTGCATTTGTAAGCTGTTGCTGTGAACCCACAACATGAGGTCAAAGGAGCTCTCAATGCAAGTGAAACAGGCCATCCTTAGGCTGCAAAAAAAATATATAATTTGAGTGGCGAAATCAACAGGTTGGTACATTCTAAGAAAAAAAGAACGCACTGGTGAGCTCTGCAACCCAAAAAGGCCTGGATGTCCACAGAAGACAGCAGTGATAGATGATTGTAAGATCCTTTCCATGGTAAAGAAAAACAAACAACATCCAGCCAAGTGAAGAACACTCCAGGAGGTAGGCATATCATTATCCAAGTCTACCATAAAGAGAATACTTCCCAAGAGCAAATTCAGAGGGTTCACCACAAGGTGCAAACCATTCATAAGCCTCAAGAATAGAAAGGCCAGATTAGACTTTGCCAAAAAACATCTATAAAAGCCAGCCTAGTTCTGGAACAGCATTCTGTAGTTCAGATGAAACTAAGATCAACCTGTACCAGAATGATGGGAAGAAAAAAGTATGGAGAAGGCTTGGAACGTCTCATGATCCGAAGCATACCACATCATCTGTAAAACTCAATTGAGGCAGTGGGATGCCAGGGGCATGCATGGCTTCCAATGGTACTGAGTCACTAGTATTTATTGATGATGTGACAGAAGACAGAAGCAGCCAGATTAATTCTGAAGTGTATAGGGATATATTGTCTGCTCAGATTCAGCCAAATTCAGCGAAGTTTATTGGACGGCACTTCACTTTACAGTTGGACAATGACACAAAGCATACTGCGAAAGCAGCCCTGGAGTTTTTAAGGCAAGAAGTGGAATATTCTGCAACGGCCGAGTCAATCACCTGATCTCAGTCCGATTGAGCATGCATTTCATTTGCTGAAGACAAAATTTAAGGCAGAAAGACCCACGAACAAACAACTGAAGACAGCTGCAGTAAAGGCCTGGCAAAGCATCACAAAGGAGGAAACCCAACATTTGATGTCCATGCGTTTCAGACTTCAAGCAGTCATTGCCTGCAAAGGATTCTCGACAAATTATTAAAAATTAACATTTTATTAATGATTACGTTAATTTGTCCAATTATGTTTGGGCCCCTGAAATAAGGGGACCGTGTATGAAAATGGTAGCAATTCCTAAACATTTCATACAATATTTTTGTTCAACCCCTTGCAATTGAAGTGCAGACTTTCAGCTTTATTTTATCTCGGTTGTTTCATTTCAAATCCATTGTGTTGGCGTGCAGAGCCAAAATTATGAAAGATGTGTCCGTGTCCAAATATTTCCGGACTTAACTGTATCTGTGCAGCTCAGTGCTGAAACAACACTTCCATTCCCTTGTTGCTGTCCTTCAGTCCTGGCACAAGGGCTGCTTCCGCTGTGCCAAGTGTGGGAAGGGCCTGGAATCCACCACCTTGGCAGACAAAGACGGTGAAATCTACTGTAAAGGTATGTTTACTTGATTTGTAAACTTTGTGCTCGACCTAAACAATTGTGTAGATATCTTGTGGATTGTATGGCTAAATACATTCATCAAAACAATGTAAATCAGCTAGAATAAAAATGCAAATACTGCTCCATTTATTAACAATGCATGTCACGTTGTTTGTAAATGCTGTATGATCTTATATACTACCTTGTTGCCCACAGGATGTTATGCCAAGAGCTTTGGTCCCAAGGGCTTTGGGTTCGGCCAGGGGGCAGGGGCCCTGGCTCATGCTCAGTAGACCTCAGACCTCCTATTACCAACACCTGGACATTTCAACAGCTTACCATAGGATTCCCTTGTCAACTTCTATTTAATCTTGCCTCTCACTCCAGCTGCACTCACAGACGAAACAGCCACATCGAGTAAACAGCCTATCTGTGTGTTTACATTTCCTGCATACAGTACTTGCTGATTATTTTTTTCTTTACTTAAGCAATGGCACTAAGGTTAATACTCTGCATAACAACTGTTTTTATAACCACTATGATACAGAAAACAAATGCATATTCATTTATCCTAATTAAGTTTACTCATACGCAATCCTTTTTGCAATTTGAACAAAAATTCAACCTTAAAATTTACAGTAAGTCCTGCTTTTGCGGGTCATTGGTGCATACAGTATTTGTCCAATTTCACCTGTGTGAATTTAGTTTATTTTTGCACATCCAAACTGTCCCTGAGACACCTTTGGAGAGTGGGTTTACCACCAGCGGTTTTTGTAAAATTGAGTTTGGCTGTTGGTGAGGTTGCTCAACAGTCTTAAGTAAAATGGTAGTGTAAGGCAAGTCTGGAGAACACTACTCACATTGATCTTAGATTTGCAACAATGAGGTTGTACTGTATTAAATACTGTGCATATTCAAAACCAAATAAAAATAAAAACCCTAAGAACATAAAAATGTGTATTGAATTAAATTGATTCATGTGTTTGGGAAAATGGCTTGAATGATGACAGCATATTTTGAAACAAACTATCCAATTTCAAACCACCTCCTACTGTCTGTATGACTTCCCAGTTTGTCAAATTCCTTTTCAATGTTATTTTGAGAGGACGTACCCGTCATATCAAAAGTACACCCCCAGAAAATGTTTATTTTTTGCAAATATTTGGACATATGGATTTGTAATCTACACTTCAATACCATTGACAGATAAAAGTAACATAAGTAAACAAATGACACAAAGATTATACTTTGCTTTCATTAATTAATGTAGAAATAAGGCACACCACTATTTTCAATAGCTGATGTTGCCCCCGATGTCTGAAATAACTTGAAGTACCAGTTTGTTGTAATAGTCTGTCAGTCTCTTACATCCACTGGGAGGATTTTTTGATCAGTCTTTACTGCACTACTTTAACTGTGTCAAGGGCTTTCTTGCATGCATGGCCCGCTTCAATTCCCCCCACAGCATTTTGATAGGATTGAGATCACTCAACCATTCTACAACCCTTTGAATTCTTGTTTTTGAACCATCCTTTATTAGGCTTTGCTTGTGTGTTTTGGATCATGGTCCTGTGGCAAGATCAATGTTTGGTTTGGCTTCAGCTTTTTGAAAGATGGCCTCACATTTTTCTTAAGAATTATCTTGTACAATATGGAATTCATGGTTGACTCAATAAGTTGGCCGGGCCCTGAGGCAGCAAAGCAGCCCCAAACTATAATGCCATCACATCCATTCCTTTACTGTTGGTATGAGGTTCTTCTGTTAAAAGGCAGTGTTTTGTTTTCGTCAAACATTGCATCTGGTATTGCGGTAAAACAACTCCAACCTTTGACTCTTTTGTCCATAGCACATTGTTCCAATAATGTCTTTCCCCAGGCATTGTCTGGCAAATGTCAGTGGTCTTGATCTTTTTTGAGAGCAGGGGCTTCTTCCTTCCTGAACTCCCATGTAGACCAAGTTTGTGCTGTCTCTAACTGTTGAGTCATCTACAAGAGAGGCCTGTAGATCCCTTGATGTCACCCTGGGGTTCTTAGGGACTTCTATGGGCATCTTTCAGTCAGCGCTTTTTAACCCCAGACTCATGGGCATCAATAATCTTGAGAGCCTCAGATACGTCTTTTGATCATGGCCTGACCACTCCAAGTTTCTCATTTTTATGAAAGGCTGAACCATCCCAATTTACTAATTTAATGGGTAGTAAATAAACATAACTGACATTTCTCAATCCCTTCATTTGTGACTCATGCATTTTTGGTGAAACTATTTTGTCCTACTGCAGAATGCCACAAGAGGGCACTAGAGATATCCACATGTTGCATTGAAAGTGGTTTAAATGCTGAAGGTAGATACATAAAAAGTATTTTCTTGTGTTATAGATGTGGAAAATGTATTTTTCTAATTAACATTTATTTCAGTACTTTGATTAGTCCTTCAGAGTTCTTGTTATTCTGTTTACCTAATGCGCTATGAATAAAAATAGCTATGTCATCCATGGTCAATGTCTCTCCCTTCTCTGTATCCAGGCTCATTGTAATGGGCCTTGGGTCTAGCAGAAACCACTCGAAGTCTATTGTAAAGGTGAACAGGACTCTATTCCTCATTGGGAGAGCGGAGTTAGCAAAACCACCTATATTAACATGGCCACGCTGTCATGTGTGAGCTTTTACCAAATTGTCTGGGCAACCAACATTCTATGATTTCCTTTGTCTCCTGGATCTATGTCTGTGTGCAACCTCTAGGCTACAGCATGGTGGCAACTATTCCTTGCATGTGCATTCAGTAGGAACTGGTGGCATCATCTGTACACATGGGAAGGAATATACGTTTGAACCTAAAATCAGAACAACTGTCATGACACTACTCTGTGTCGGTCTCTCTTTTTCTTGTTCTATTTTGTCATGATACTTGTTCCTGTAAAACGATTAATCCTGAAATAATTAACTGTTATGCTAACGACTGAAGAGTTTTTACTTGATGAATTGTGAACACTTTTCCATCTTCCACATAGAATTCATTTATAATCAATTAAATTGTCTTTTTGCCATCAGTAAACAAACACTATACCCCATAATGACAAAGCGATAACATGTTTTGAGAAATTGCAATTTCATTGAAAATAAAATGGAAATATCTCATGTACATTAGTATTCAAACCCTTTTTGAGTTCTGTGTCATCCCAGGATGACCCCCGGCTCCTTATGTATATGATGCTGGAGGACGTTGGTCTGGCAGCAGGTCAATGAAAACAAGTCTGAGAACTGGTCCACCAGTTTACAAAGCTCCTACCATTGGTGAGGGGCCAGGTCCTCTTCCATGGGGACGTGCTCACGTGGCAGGGAGGTAAGGGCACTGACGAGCATGGTGGTCCATCCCAGCTTATGAGCAGGTCCACGTGCCATCCGGGCCTCCTGACCCAGTAGTTCAGGCCCCACGCGTTCCATGATCTCATTTGGGCCTTGCCAGGTGGCAAGGAACTTACAATCCGTGGTGGGCACCAGCACTAAGACCTTAGCGCCACGTTGGAAATCCCAGATGTGGGTAGGCTGATTGTAGGACATCTGCCAGTATAGCTGGGCCTCCTCCAAATGTTGCCTAACCTCCGGGAGGACTCGCTCCATCCGATCTTGAATGACCCTGTTACGTCCCTTGACAATTCCTTGACTGGTGCCCAGCTCCCAGCTATCGTGGACCTCCAGCGCAAGCGGTGTCTGCACAGGGCGTGCGGGATCACCAGGGACCCTTAACCCCCAGGCCACAAACTGTTTGCCCTCCTACCATCAGGCAGGCAGTACAGGTCTCCTCGGTCCCGCACCAGCAGGCTCAGGAACACTTTCTTCCCATCCACTGTAACCCTGCTGAACTCTGTGACCCAGAGAACACTGTGAACTCTGTGACCCATCACTTACCATACCCCCCCACCTCTCAGGGATCTTGTTTCACTACTCCATTGTACTACTCTGACACTGCCTTGCAAAGCCTGATACTGGATGTTTTTCAGTTGTTGCAGGTACGTGTCTACCTCAGGAACCTCACCGCTGCTATCCCTGCATTTCAGTTGCACATGCATCTTGTACATTCAGTTTGCCTCTTTGCACATTTAGAATTGCCATTGTGCCTGCATTTTTCTTACAGTTTTTACACACGCGTCTACCTCAGGGACCTTAGGGCTGTTATCTCTGCATCCTGGTTGCTCAAGCTACCGTACTACATTACTCCTTTATTGGCCTCGTTTGCACATCCAGAATGCCATTTTGAAATTGCCATTTGTACCTGAACAACTATTATCCCACTTGTGACATACACTATACCTAAAACTTGTAAACCTTTTACCCTCCACTATTTGCCTTAATTGCACATGTAGTATTGCCATTTGTACTGCATTTGCCTTCATTGCACATCTGCATATTCCACTTGTAATATACAGTATCTCACAAAAGTGAGTACACCCCTCACATTTTTGTAAATATTTGATTATATTTGTTCATGTGACAACACTGAAGAAATGACACTTTGCTACAATGTAAGTAGTGAGTGTACAGCCTGTATAACAGTGTAAATTTGCTGTCCCCTCAAAATAACACAACACACAGCCATTAATGTCTAAACCGCTGGCAACAAAAGTGAGTACACCCCTAAGTGAAAATATCCAAATTGGGCCCAAAGTGTCAATATTTTGAGTGGTCACCATTATTTTCCAGCACTGCCTTAACCCTCTTGGGTATGGAGTACACCAGAGCTTCACAGGTTGCCACTGGAGTCCTCTTCCACCCCTCCATGACAACATCACGGAGTTGGTGGATGTTAGTGACCTTGCGCTCCTCCACCTTCCATTTGAGGATGCCCCACAGATGCTCAATAGGGTTTAGGTCTGGAGATATGCTTGGCCAGTCCATCACCTTTACCCTCAGCTTCTTTAGCAAGGCAGTGGTCGTCTTTGAGTTGTGTTTGGGGTCGTAATCATGTTGGAATACTACCCTGTGGCCCAGTCTCCGAAGGGAGGGGATCATGCTCTGCTTCAGTATGTCACAGTACATGTTGGCATTCATGGTTCCCTCAATGAACTGTAGCTCCCCAGTGCCGGCAGCACTCATGCAGCCCCAGACCATGACACTCCCACCAACATGCTTGACTGTAGGCAAGACACACTTGTCTTTGTACTCCTCACCTGGTTGCCGCCA
>JACXGI010006889.1:8536-39919 GCA_016801175.1 Esox masquinongy
TGTGTGTGTGTGTGTGTGTGTGTGTGTGTGTGTGTGTGTGTGTGTGTGTGTGTGTGTGTGTGTGTGTGTGAGACGATCATTAATGCAAAGAGACTAAACTAGTTAAGTTTAACTCTATGACACATACTAGTAAAAATAGAGTATTGTAGCGATCTGAAGGGGCAAGTGCTAATTACTCATTGTTGCAAAGGATTATGGGACAAACAGAAATCAGCTCTAAAGCAGTATTGTGGTGTGTTCATGTTTAGTTATTCTAGTTAATAAATGTGGTTATTGAAATTATGGGTTGTTTGTGTTCAGGGGATTGGGACAGTGTGAGTATCAAAAATGTGGTTACTGTGACCGAGCCTTACATGGCTGGGGTTCATGTTCCTTGTTGAATTGTGTAATAAAGTGTGACGTATGTTGGACAGTTTCTAATGACTTTGGCTTACAACATGTAATAAGATTGTTTTCGTGCTATGTATTACTAGCTAGATGTTGTGTTAGAAATGAAGCTAAAATGACGTTTTCACTCTAAAGTTCTATTTAAACGGCAGCAACTTTTATCTAAAGGAAGCTGGTTAGCCTGATAGCTTGATGGTTACTGTAAGTGTCTGTAATTGTTTTATAATAAAGTAGCTAGATTGTCTAGTTTGCTCTTGCTTGTATGCTAACAGGCTGTGTCCAAATGCATACACTGTTTTTAGGCGTTGTGCAGAACATTCTGTGTTAAATTTAGTGTCTGTCACCTTCATGAACTGGGGAAAGCTGGCTTTAGCTAGCTAGATAAATAGTGCCTTTAGTTGTGACTGTTAGTTATTGCCAATGGCTTTTCTGTCGTGATTGCAATACTATCCATGTTGCATGGCTTTAGGGAACATGGTTGTGTGTATGGCTTGGTAACAGCAAAAATCACTGTGATTTAGAATTCAGTGATACAAACAAGGTTTTTCCTGACAGTTATGTAACATCTCTGGTGTTGTGCTGTTCTGTGTTAACATTAAGTGTCTGTCACATTCATGAACTAGGTAAAGCTGGCTTTAGCTAGCTAGATAACGGTTATGACTTTAGTTGTGAAGCCAAGTACTTCACAATGGCTTTTCTGTTGGCTTACTGTCTTGGTTGCAATAGTACCCATGTTATATGGTTTTAGGGAACATGGTTGTGTGTATGGCCTGGTAACTAAACATCCAGCAAAAAGCAGCCTGTTTTAGAATTCAGTGAAACTAGTTTTTTCCCTGACAGTCATGTGACCTTTCTTCCCTAATGTTGTCCCTATCTGTACTCGCTTGCTATCAGTTTGTGCCATGTTTGACATCCCAGTTTAGTTGGTCTGACTCACCTGTTACTGTACGGTACGTCATCTCCAAAGCATTGTTCTAAAGTAAGTATTTCCAAATTACACGCATACATTTCATTGTCAGATGTATTACAAACAACGCTTATTAACAATAACAAATATTCCTAATGTATAGAAATGCCACCTAATCAATTACATCAACATATGTTGCCTGTGTTTACAGAGACGGTGTTGCATCCAATTATGACTCTAAAAGGCTTCCTCACATCTCTGGGTTTGAAGGACAGAACCCTGTTCAAACGCTTTCATATACATCCCTCTACAAGTCAGGAGGATCATCATCACACAAGCCAACTTCCTGGATGTACATGTTTGAGAACCAGGGAAGCTCTTCCATTCCCCAATCCTTTCCAAACAGGAGACTGCTCACTTAAATCTCATGACGGTGTATTTAATGACACACAAAACTACTTCTGATTTTTAGCTGGATGTATTGGCCATACAGAATCAACACTGTCTTCACAACTATGGGCATTGGAACATTATGAAATAATTACATTCAACTAACAGGCATGGGGGTCTATGATGAAAATAGTCAAGGCAGTGTCTTGTTGTTGCTGTTTAGAGATGTTAATACAGTTCGTAATGTTGTCAAGTAAACAGTTCCAGAATAAAGTATTCCTGAACTAGGGGCCAGCTCTCTCTGTGCATTGCTCCTGAATATTGAACACGGTAGAAACAGTCCCCAGGTGTTGATATGTAAGAACAACCTTTTGGCATCTTTATCCTGAGACTTAATTCTGTCTGCTGCACATCTTCAGATATCAAGGGAAAAGAGGGTCTTCATGGCAAGAGGGTACATGTTCTCTCTAAAGCTGAGGAAAAAACATTTGAAAAAGTTATTTAGTGGCAAGAAAATGGCACTCGTTCACCATTAAACATTTCTATACATACCAAAGTTAAAATGTTATGTTTTTGCCATCATCAGAATGATCATACAAAGACAACATGCAAACATTTATAGGATACTTTAGGTCAGTTATAGCCAACAGCTTGTAGTCTTAATGAAGGTGTGTCTCAGTAAATTTACCTGTTGGATTGAAAACACACAACAAATAACACAAACATACAACCAATACCGAAGTCTTGGGCTGCAATGTAAAAATCAAGAGATATGCAGTAAAATAATATGTAAGATCTGGGCTGGGGGTCATAACAGTAAATGTAGTTAATTTCAGGAACTGTAATTAAAAAACAAAAACATCTTTCAAGAAGATTTTCTATTTCTGAAGTACACTGCTGATTTAACTAATGTACTGTATTCAAATGAGATCAACCCCATCCCTGGTGGGTATGTATTTCCTGAGAATGGAGAAGATGTGATGTGACTGACAGCAGGAGCTATGATGATGTGACTGACACCAGGAGCACATTTTTTACAGCACAGTGACCCCTGTGGATAATCTACAGAAAAAGACAGCGATGGAGTAATAGGGAAAGTAAAAAGACAAGGTAATGTCTTCAGAAGACCAAGATAATGACACCATTACGGGTATTGCAAATACGTTAGTGAGTAGATCATGTATTTCTAAAAAGTATTGTATGCGGTATAGGTTGCACCAAGGGATATTTTAACATGCTGGACTAATGGGCTCAATACAGTCAAACTTGGATTGCAGTATTTACCAGTACCTTTAGTGGTTAATTATCTCAAATGCTCATTTTGGTTACTAGATACAAAGTCCGGTACCCAAGGTGCCCCCTTGCCAATAGTATACTTACATTTACAATTTAGGAACTATGTCCTTTAGTAAACTAAATATAGCTCAGGAAAAAAATTAAGAGACCACTCCTAATTTTTCTTAAATCAGCATCTCTACATGTATGGCAACTATTCCATTACAGTGTCTGTTAAATTCAAACACAGGCACACCTCATTTTACTTAATGAGGTACTGATTACGTGATTACCTGAACCAAATTTAATTTAACGAGGAAAAGTATAAAAACCACTGCTGTGGTCATCACTATCCTCTTGCAATAGGACCAGCTGGATGGCAAAAACAGTGCAAGTAGTACCTCAAAGGTGATTTGAATAAAATAACTATTCAGCATGACAAAAGAGTTGCAAAGAAAAGCTTTGAGTGAGGAAAAGAAGGGTTCAATTCTGGCTTTACTGGCAGAGGGATACAGTGAGCGTCAGGTTGCTTCCATCCTGAAAATTTCAAAGATGGCGGTTCATAAGAACAAGGTCAAGCAACAGACACTGGGGACAACAAAGCTACAGACTGGCAGAGGGCGAAAATGACTGTCCACTGACCGAGATGACCGTCAACTTGTTCGAATGTCACTCAACAATTGTAGGATGACATCAATTGACCTACAAAAAGAATGGCAAACAGCAGCTGGGGTGAAGTGCACGGCGAGGACGGTTCGAAACAGTCTCCTAGGGGCAGGGCTGAAGTCGTGCAAAGCAAGAAAAAAGCCCTTCATCAATGTGAGGCAAAAATCTCTGACGAGTCAAATTTTCAGCTTTGCCTAACACCTGGTTGTCTAATGGTTAGACAGAGACCTGGAGAGGCCTACAAGCCACAGTGTCTCGCGCCCACTGTGAAATTTGGTGGAAGATCGGTGATGATCTGGGGATGCTTCAGCAAGGCTGGAATCCGGCAGATTTGTCTTTGTGAAGGACGCATGAATCAAGACATGTACAAGGTTATCCTGGAAGGAACCTGCTTCCTTCTGCTCTAACAATGTTCCCCAACTCTGAGAATTGGTTTTTCCAGCAGGACAATGCTCCATGCCACACAGCCATGTCAATCAAGGTGTGGATGGCGGACCACCAGATCAAGACCCCGTCATGGCCAGCCCAATCTCCAGACCTGAACCCCATTGAAAACCTCTGGAATTTGATCAAGAGGAAGATGGATGGTCACAAGCCATCAAACAAAGCCGAGCTACTTGAATTTTTGTGCCAGGAGTGGCAAAACGTCACCCAACAGCAATGTGACAGACTGGTGGAGAGCATGCCAAAACGCATGAAAGCTGTGATTAAAAATCAGGGTTATTCCACCAAATATTGATCTCTGAATTCGATCTCTGAAAGTTAAAACATTAGTATTTTGTTGTTGAAAAATGAATATGAATTCGTTTTCTTTGCATCATTTGAGGTCTGAAAACAATGCATCTTTTTTTGGTTATTTTGACCAGTTGTTGTTTCCTACAAATAATTACTATAAATAACAATATTCTTATTTGGAATTTGGGTGTAATGTTGTCAGTTGTTTATAGAATAAAACAAAAATGTTCATTTTACTGAAACACATACCTATGAATAGTAATACCAGAGAAACTGATAATTTTGCAGTGGTCTCTTAATTTTTTCCAGAGCTGTGTGTATAAACATTGTATTAAAGTATCATTTAAACAGGAATGTTAGACTTGTTGTTGCTGTGAATCTCTTGGTTAGTTCTAATCAAACAGACGTACAAGTGGTGCAATAAGCGCCATCATTTTCGGCGTCTTCAATCACTCATGTCGCCGTTCAAGTCGAGGAGGGTATATCTGCAGACTGCAAGTCGGGGGCATAACTTAATATGGGGGTTCCTTAATATTAAGTTACGCCCATTGAGGCGGTGTTTTTGATTAAGTGCATGCGTTTATGAAGGAAGAATTACAGGGTCAATGACGAACATTTCGGTAAGTGCTTCCATATGACAACCTCTAGCTATATATTTAGGGATAGCTAACGTGTTCACTAAGATCGCTTATATACTAAATTCTTTAAATCTGAGATTCGAATAGCATGCCAGTGACAGAACACAGAAAACACGACAAACCTTATAGCTATGTTTAAAGATAGCTAGCTACGCGACGAGGTAGGCTACTTGTTAGCCAGCTCTAGTCAATTAGGGTACGTTATAACTAGCTAAATATGCATGATGCACCTGTCACTATATGCAAGCAGGCAAGATCCATTTATTTTTTGGCTTCATATACACTATGTTGTCATTATTTAGAAATGTAAACAAAATAATAATTTGTCATGGCCATCTTCTATGCAGTTTTGTAAAAATTAGAAGTATTTTGCTGTGTTCACCAGTTTTGGGAAGTTGCTAAGGATGAGCTTAATTACCTAAACAGAGTTCATAGAGTTTTTATTTTATTGATCACTGGTTAGTTTTGAACTCCCTTTACCTGGTTACTTAGATCTTAATTAGATACTTCCCTAAAGTAGTGAACACAGTTGAGTACTTTTACTTTGTACACCTCTACTTCTATGTGATTGTTGTGATCTTTCATTTCAGTTGCCAAGATGCGTTGTTGACCCAGGGGATGCGGTTGCCTGGGTGAATGCCAACATGGGCCTCTTCTGAGACCGGGTACAAGTCCTCACCCCTGAATGATGAGGAAATACAGGGTGCTGTGCAGATGCTCAGAGAGGCCTCAACTCTAGAGGAAGAACAAGAAGCTCTCTCCCCATTCATGTTTTGGTTTAATAATTTTGAAGACACTGAAACATTCATGGATAAAATAGACAAAAGAGGACTTAGTGATAATTTTGAGCTTCTCTGTTAATTATATTTGTTGATGAGGATACCTATTAGCTGTGTTTAAACCATCAGCTAATGCTGGTTACCACACAACAAAAATTACAAGATCCAGAAAACACAATATAGTTTGACGAGACAAAGAGACAAAAAACATCAGTTTTTTAGCAAGAGTAAACAGGAGTGTTTAGGAAGTGTTCACCTGGCCATACAACATGATAGGATGAAACCAAAGCCAACAGAATCTGGGCAAAGCTGAATACACAGTACATAAAGAAACAGTTTAGTTTTCTCAGTGTTGGAATGTAACGTTTTGAATATTTGATCGGGTGATTAAATGTTTAATTGTCTAACTGGCATATCATTTAATTTTGTATTTTTAGGTTATGCCATTAACTTCATGCTTTTGGACTACATTAATTGACTTTCAGTAATGTCTGTTGTGCTCTTTTGGACCTGTTCTACTTGTAATTTATGTTATTGAATCAACTTTTAGGATAAGGGTTAAATTAGACCTCAGATAATCAATTCCAAGACACTTATAACACTTGTAACACTTATATTCTTCCCAACAATGTTTTAAGTACATAACCACGTCATTACTCTAGAATTAAAAATGTGCTTGTTCCAGGCACCCCCGGAAAAATTAATATTTCTGTAAACAGATGTTGACCTGACCTCTACATGATGCAAATTGAAACTTGCCACCTTTCTGCAACAGGCTATAGAAAATTTAACACTTCCAGTTACCAATTTCAACTTTCTAGAACAATGCTGTTAAATTGAACAGTGCAAGTCAAAGGAAGGAGAAACCATTACAATGATTTGTATGAAAACTTGTCAGATCTACACAGCAGAACACAGGTCTCGGCAAAGGACCTTCAGAACAATTTAGCTGACACTGAAGTTGTTGCTCACAGGTCCACCGCACAATGCACCTTACACAGCATGTTCACATTTGTGTAATATGTTGAATCTATGGAAAATGCATAAATGGTAATCCTGTATAAACTTGTGCAAAAGGGAGACCTGTTTCACTTTGTAACATGTAGAGCTCAGATCAACTATATTGTAACTGCAATGAGCAGCATTCTCAACCATCAACCTCCTAATGATGGCCCTCTACTGTATCACATATAACCAAGCAATGGCTACTCAAACAAAAACTGACCATGGCAGGCATAGTGAGTATGACTGTGCATGTGTATGTATGCATGTGTCTGTATTATTACTGTACTCGGCAGCTTTCTAAATCACCAGTGTCTCATTCTTGACTGTAACCAAAACATTTAAAACTATTTTTAGTGGCACTTCAGTTTTCAAATTAATATATTTCAGTTATATGTTATCAAACAATTTTAATCCTGAAACAAAATACAATTAAATGGTATTGGAAAATACCATTTAATTTTACATAATTGGTACAAGTATAATCAGACTAGAATGCTTTTACAACATGTAGTCAAAGCAAATACACTTTTGTTTTCTATATCAATGCTTGAACCTAGTGTTATATCTTGATAAATGATATTGAATGAAATCACATGGACTCTGAGATAAAGTTGTAACGTTAGTTAACTCTTCTTCCTCCATTAGCACAATCAACGTAATGACATCATACCCATACATGACACCTAGCATCGAACAGTGTGTCAAACCAGGATGTCCCCAAACTGACCAATGGCGAACATCAGTGGGCGTAACTTAATATTCAGGAACCCCCATTTAAACTGACCAATGGCGGACATAACTTAATATTCAGTGGGCGTAACTTAATATTCAGGAACCCCCATATTAAGTAACGCCCCCGACTTGCGGTCTGCAGATATACCTTTTTGTTCAAGTCGGCATTTTCTCAGTTGTAAAACTATGGAAAGCCAAAGGGTTCACATCATCTTATTCTGAACGGGCGTTTTGCTTTTATGCCGTTGAAAATGAGTGTATGGGTGTTATTTACAAGTGGTATTTTCGCCTGTTTTTTCTATAAACACGTGTTGAAAACGTGTAAATTATCACAGAAAACGATTGTAGTGCATTTGCTGGTGATGAAAACGCTTGTTATGGCCGTTTTTCACGTGCTTTTTACATGCGTAAAGTATACCACCAAACACGCGTCCAGAACGCCTGTAATGACACATCAAACAAGCTTTCAGACCGCCTGTAATGACACACCAAACACACGTCCAGAACGCCTGTAATGACACATCAAACACGCGTTCAAAACTTCTTTAATTGTTGCAACAAACCGGCAACTTAAACGCCTATTGTAGATTTCAACTCCTGATATTTCATTGAATTATGCTTATTGTTTTCAATAAGGATTGCATATACGAATGTGGATTTCAGTTTTGAAATGTACATTGCATAATGTGGATCTAGCTTTTTATACGTGTCTATTGGTTAGACCGGCCCATGCAATGCAGATGTTGCTGGAATGTTATTCATACCTACAGTGGATATAAAAAGTCTACACACCCCTGTTAAAATGGCAGGTTTTTGTGATGTGAAAGAATGTCAGAACTTTTTCCACTTTTAATGTGACCTATAATGTGAACAATTCTATTGAAAAACAAACTGAAATCTTTGAGGGGGAAAAATAAAAAACCTTACAATAAACTGGTTGTATAAGTGTGCACACCCTCTTATAACTGGAGATATGGCTGTGTTCAGAATTAACCAATCACATTCAAACTCATGTTAAACAAAAGTAATTACACACATGTCATCATTTAAAGTGACTCTGATTAATCACAAATAAAGTTCAGCTGTTCTAGTAGGATTTTCCTGACATTTTCTTAGTTGCATCACAGAGCAAAAGGGTCCAGGTGTCGTTCGTTCATTCGTTTGTTTGTTTACTTTGGATGACGAAATAACGAGCAAACGACTCCTTTTTCCTTTTTTTCCAGAAAAACCAAAAAACTAAATTTTAAGTTTATTTTTGGTTACCTCGTTCCTGCAAGAAAATCAGAAAACCACCTGATATTTCGATTTTCCCCAGTGGGTGGGGCTAAATCTGGAAACGCCTGTCATTGGCCAAATACACAAGATACACATTCATAGTTTTTCAAATTAAGAATTTACCTGAAGCCATACAGTTATTTTTCACCATCTACTTTGGATTTGTTAGCTAAGTATACTAGCTGTCAGCCTATTATTTGGCTTAACTGACTGAATAAATGTATTGAAATAGCCCAAATGTACATTTGTTATGCACTGACAGTCATCAGGCTGGTCATAGACAATGGGGTGAGGGGGATGACGACTTTCAGGTTCAACAAGCTATTGAGGAAGGCAGTTGGACAGCGAGAAGACCCTTCTCATCCTCTCTAAGATGAGCTGTGGAAGCTGAGGAACACCTTCAGCCACTGCTCATCCCACCAACTGTTAATCCTCTACATCCTCTACATAATCCTGGTCCTCAGGACCCAAAAGGGTGCACGTTTTTGTTTTTGCCTTAGCACTCACACACCTGTTGCAAATGTTGCCCTACCACTTAAACAATTGATTAATGTAAGCAACCTATAACCAAGCCTTTAGTTTGAATCAGGTGTGTGAGTGCTTGGGCAAAAACAGAAACCTGCACCCCTTTGGGTCCTGAGGACCAGGATTAAGAAACACTGCTCTACATTACTACTGAACACAAATCTATAGATCAATCCAGCCTGTATTATATTTTCTGCTCCAATATTGTGCAATGTTACTGTGGTTGGTTTTTACTTATTGTTTAAGGCTAAATTATACATATGTTAGACAATGAGTAATAAATATTGTCAGTTCAGTGAAATATTGCAGTTCAACTTATTTGTAGCCTTTACCTGCATATATTAGATAATGAACACAAATCTATAGATCAGTGCAGGCTGTTTGATATCTGCTGCTCCAATATTGTGCAGTGTTACTGTGGTTGGTGTTTACTTATTGTTAAAGACTAAATTATACATATGTTAGACAATGTAATAAATATTGACAGTTCAGTGAAATGTTGCAGTTCAACTTATTTGTAGCCTTTACATGCATATCTTAGATAATGACTGGGTTACATTAGGCAAACTTACACTTTACCATTTACCATGCAAATACAGACCATAGGTTGTAGTCAATTCTAGGCATAGAAAATATCTACATTGGTCATCTGAAATGTATATCTACTTTCACCAAGCTTGTAATGTTTAAATTACATTTACAATATTTCAATATATCAATAGGCCTATGAACTTCATGATAGTAAATAATAGAGACAATAATAATGTGAATAATTAAATAAATGTATTGGTTGAATTTTGTTAGTGATTCAGGTGGTTAACAATACTGTGGTGCTACGAGGGGCCACTCACCCAAGGCAGTTTTAACAGTTTCAAGACCCAAACTACTTCCTTCACCAACCTGCTTCATAGACAGCTATATAATTATGGTCTCTTTGGCTTACATTGCCTTTTTTTCCTTTTGTTTTTCAGAGCACCTTATAACCCAAAAGCACTTACTCTTACACACACAAACCCCATTCACACAGACACTGAACTCTGCCTTTTTATTGTGCCAAATTTAAGTTAAAACTGACAATACCATTTACACAATTTTCTCCTTCAGAAAATAATCTAGATTATAGCCCCAGATCTTTTATGAATAGCCCCTGATCTCAAATTGTATTGAAATAAAATAAAAAAATAGCCCCTTATCTATTCATCTATAATTCTGATAGCGCATTATGACATTGTAGACATGTAGGCCGCTAGCATGTACATCGAAATTTTCTGCATGTACATTCAAAACCCTGTACTTTCTGTCCTGGGCGGGGTGGGGGGTGGGCTAAGCCCCGAATGTTTTGTGATCCTAGCAACGCCTCTGCTGTAGAGGCGATGAAAATGGTCTTCCCCCTCTCATACAACAGATGCCTCTCTCTATAACCAGCCTGATGACTGTCAGTGCGTAACAAATGTACATTTGGGCTATTTCAATACATTTATTCAGTCAGTTAAGCCAAATAATAGGCTGACAGCTAGTATACTTGGCTAACAAATCCAAAGTAGATGGTGAAAAATAACTGTATGGCTTCGGGTAAACTCTTAATTTGAAAAACAATGAATGTGTATCCTGTGTATTTGGCCAATGACATGCTTTCCAGATTTAGCACCACCCACAGCGGAAAATCAAAATATCAGGTGGTTTTTCAGATTTTATTGCTTTTTCTGATTTTAAATAAACTTAAAATTTAGTTTTTTGGTTTTTCTGGAAAAAAAGGAAAAAGGGAAAAAGGAGTCGTTTGCTCGTTATTTCGTCATCCAAAGTAAACAAACGAATGAACGAACGATACCTGGACCCATTACCAAGAACTGGACGTCCCTCCAAAATTGATGAAAAGACGAGAAAAAAACTGGTCAGAGAGGCTTCCAAGAGGCCTACAGCAACATTAAATGAACTGCAGGAATTTCTGGCAAGGTAAGTTCTTCAATAATGCAGGGCAACTGAACGATCGGTTACCCAGATCTGAAACACGTTAGAATGCGCAGTCACCTGTAGCTATTACGGCGAATCATGCCATCATGGCCGCACCTCAAAGCTGTATTGTGTCGTAAGTGTCCACTGTATTAGATTAATGTAATCTTGTAAATAAAATCTCTCAATTGTGTTATTCTAGGATGGACACCAGAACTACATTTCTAAAGACATGGAAAATGTGCTGTCATTAAAAACCACATTGACAGAAGTTGCTTCTATCCTCTGCATTTCCAGACCAACTCTGTACAAACTCATGAGTGACCACAACATCTCAAGAACAAAACTTGTACAATTGATTGATGAGGAATTGGATTCTGCAGTTTCTGAGATCAAAGCAGAACATCCTCATGTGGGTGAGGTGAAGCTTAATGGACATCTGTGTTCCAGAGACATTCTGGTGCAGTGAAAGCGGTTAAGAGTCGATCAAAAGGGTTGGTTCTGGTTGTATTGAGTCTAGGAGGAGAACAACAATATTTCTGTTTATTCTGTGCCATGTACAAATTTCAACTAGCATGTGGATGGTAATCAAACTGATAAGATGGAAAGTACAGTAGGGTGCTCATGTTTCTCCAGTGCTCTAACAACAGTCCGGCTGAAACTGTTAAACTGAATGTGCCCCTCTTTAAGCTGGAAATCACATTTCAGGCCCAGTGGGAAGGAGTGTTGTTCTGACTCAGTTTTCAGCTTTTTTGTTAAAAAAAAGAAACAATCTTTCATCCTTAATAAGGACATACTGTATTTCATGGTAAATGCATGACAATTTAAACAGTTCACTTTGCTTTAGCCAAATCACATTTCTCCTAATTGGGATAACTGATACCCACACATTTTAAATGGAGAGAAATATTTGAAGGCCAAGGCTTAACATGATGTAATGTTTTAAAGGATATAATACAAGACTGCAGTGTCATTCTAGATGTCATTCTGAGAGCATATCCACTTCTGATGTTTGGTTTTCAGTGAACAGGTCTGAGTTGTCTCAGCATATGTGACTGAGCCATATGGAATCTCTTTTGGCCTCATTTCACTTTCACATCACAGTACTCCTCTGCCACAATAACAAGGTCCAATGTTGGCCAAATTTAGCTGATCACTCATGTCTTAGTGCATGGGGAAAAGTATACCCTAGCTGCCTGCATTTGTTGATCTGGTGCTAGTTGGATACTTTTTAACATATGTGGAGCCCACTTGGTTTTCATTTCACCCCTTGCATGCATTCCCACCCAGTCCTCCCTGACCTTTAACAGGTCCCATGGGGCTCATGGGTATACTGCAAAAAATTTTACCAATGGAACAAGACAATTTCACTATTTTTGAGGAGATATTTGTTTGAAATAAGTGAAATAATCTGCCAATGGAACAAGACAAATTACATATTATTCAAGGCATATTTTCTAAAAACAAGCGGTATATTCTAGCTTGTTAAAGAAAAATTTATCTTTTTTTTAACCTGAAAACAAGTTAAATATACTTGATAAGACATTTTTTGCAGTGTACATACAGGAAGCACCAGTCTACAGGTGTCTGTTGACAGTACAGTGTTGTAACTATATACCCATCCTATAAAGGACTGTAATAGTATGCTTTTTGTCAAAAAACAGTATGATTCTATTCATGCTACCACTAACCAGCCACCCTCGCCTTCAGTCTGACGCTTGCCAATATACTTGCTTATCAATTTTAGTGATATTAGTTTCGATCAGAGTTGGTTTCAAATAGAATAGTTTTTGCTGCAATTCACCTATCTTCCACATGGAGAGTAAATCCTTCATACATCCCCTTTCAATGAAATCTTTTACAGTAATGACGTTTTCATATAGTCTCTGCAGTTCAGTTTCTGAGTTAATGTATAAGCACACACAGTGATCAATAATAAAGCGACACTGAATTGTTTCCACATATTTTATAATTTAATAATTATTTCGTATTATTGTTAATTCGCCTGGACTTGCTGTTTTGAGGCAACAGCCAATAAGGTATATCTGCAGACCGCAAGTCGGGGGCGTTACTTAATATGGGGGTTCCTGAATATTAAGTTACGCCCACTGATGTTCACCATTGGTCAGTTTAAATAGGGGTTCCTGAATATGAAGTTACGCCCACTGATGTTCGCCAATGGTCAGTTTGGGGACATCCTGGTTTGACACACGGTTCGACACTAGGTGTCATGTATGGGTATGACGTCATTATGTTGAGTGTGCTAATGGAGGAAGAAGAGTTAACTAACGTTACAACTTTATCTCAGAGTCCATGTGATTTCATTCAATATCATTTATCAAGACATAACACTAGGTTCAAGCGGTTCAAGCATTGATATAGAAAACAAAAGTGTATTTGCTTTGACTACATATTGAAAAAGCTCTCTAGTCTGATTATGCTTGTACCATTTTCCAATACCATTTAATTGTATTTTGTTTCAGGATTAAAATTGTTTGATAACATACTACTGAAATATATTAATTTGAAGACTGAAGTGCCACTAAAAATAGTTCTAAATGTTTTGGTTACAGTCAAGAATGAGACACTGGTTGTTTAGAAAACTGCTGAGTACAGTTATAATACAGACACATGCATACATACACATGCACAGTCATACTCACTATGCCTGCCATGGTCAGTTTTTGTTTGAGTAGCCATTGCTTGGTTATATGTGATACAGTAGAGGGCCATCATTAGGAGGTTGATGGTTGAGAATGCTGCTCATTGCAGTTACAATATAGTTGATCTGAGCTCTACATGTTACAAAGTGAAACAGGCCTCCATTTTGCACAAGTTTATACAGGATTACCATTTATGCATTTTCCATAGATTCAACATATTACACAAATGTGAACATGCTGTGTAAGCTACATTGTGCAGTGAACCTGTGAGCAACAACTTCAGTGTCAACTAAACTGTTATGAAGGTCCTTTGCCAAGATCTGTGTGTTCTGCTGTGTAGATCTGACCAGTTTTCATACAAATCATTGTAATGGTTTCTCCTTCCTTTGACTTGCACTGTTCAATTTAACAGCATTGTTCTAGAAAGTTGAAATTGGTAACTGGAAGTGTTGAATTTTCTATAGCCTGTTGCAGAAAGGTGGCAAGTTTCAATTTGCATCATGTAGAGGTCAGGTCATCATATAGAGGTCAGGTCAACACAGAAATATTAATTTTTCCGGGGGTGCCTGGAATAAGCACATTTTTAATTCTAGATTAATGATGTGGTTATGGACTTAAAACATTGTTGGGAGGAATATAAGTGTTACATGTCTTGGAATTGATTATCTGAGGTCTAATTTAACCCTTATCCTAAAAGTTGATTCAATAACATAAATTACAAATAGAACAGGTCCAAAAGAGCACAACAGACATTACTGAAAGTCAATTAATGTAGTCCAAAAGCATGAAGTTAATGGCATAACCTAAAAATACAAAATTAAATGATATGCCAGTTAGACAATTAAACATTTAATCACCCGATCAAATATTCAAAACTTTACATTCCAACACTGAGAAAACTAAACTGTTTCTTTATGTACTGTGTATTCAGCTTTGCCCCTGATTCTGTAGGCTTTGGTTTCATCCTATCATGTTGTATGGCCAGATGAACACTTCCAAAACGCTGTCCAGTTTACTCTTGCTAAAAAACCAGATGTTTCTTGTCTCTTTGTCTCGTCAAACTATATTGTGTTTTCTGGATCTTGTAATTTTTGTTGTGTGGTAACCAGCATTAGCTGATGGTTTAAACACAGCTAATAGGTATCCTCATCAACAAATATAATTAACAGAGAAGCTCAAAATTATCACTAAGTCCTCTTTTGTCTATTTTATCCATGAATGTTTCAGTGTCTTCAAAATTATTAAACCAAAACATGAATGGGGAGAGAGCTTCTTGTTCTTCCTCTAGAGTTGAGGCCTCTCTGAGCATCTGCACAGCACCCTGTATTTCCTCATCATTCAGGGGTGAGGACTTGTACCCGGTCTCAGAAGAGGCCCATGTTGGCATTCACCCAGGCAACCGCATCCCCTGGGTCAACAACGCATCTTGGCAACTGAAATGAAAGATCACAACAATCACATAGAAGTAGAGGTGTACAAAGTAAAAGTACTCAACTGTGTTCACTACTTTAGGGAAGTATCTAATTAAGATCTAAGTAACCAGGTAAAGGGAGTTCAAAACTAACCAGTGATCAATAAAATAAAAAGGAAGAGTGTAAATGATCAATTAAGGTCATTGGTTAGTTATGAACTTTGTTTAGGTAATTTAGCTCATCCTTAGCAACTTCCCAAAAAAAGTATTTGGCTGTGGTGAACACGACCAATTATTATTTTGTTTACATTTCTAAATAATGACAACATAGTGTATACATCAAGTCAAGTCAAATTTATTTATAAAGCACATTTAAAAACAACTTATGTCGACCAAAGTGCTGTACAGTCAAAACATATAGCCAGATAAACATATTTATAGGACATGATAAACATAAACAGAACTTCTTACCCATTTGCAGACTCAAATGCTAAAGAAAAAAGATAGATCTTGAGGTGGGATTTAAAAACGTTGCAACTAGTACAGGACCTAATATATAAAGGTAGGCTGTTCCACAACTTTGGAGCAGCAACAGAAAAAGCATGATCTCCTTTAAACTTCAAACGTGACCGTGGAACGCACAAAAGCAGTTTGTTGGACGACCTAAGGGTCCTTGAGGAAGAGTGCTGGCTAAGGAGGTCTGAAATATAGGAGGGTGCTGATCCATGTAGGGCATTAAAAACAAATAAAAGAACCTTAAAATCAATCCTATATTTAACAGGTAGCCAGTGGAGAGAAGCCAGTAAAGGAGTGATGCTTTCTCTCTTTTGTACCAGTTAAAAACCTAGCAGCTGCATTTTGATCAAGCTGAAGGCGGCACAAGGTAGACTGACAGATTCCCATGTACAAAGAGTTACAATACTTCAGACAGGAGGAAATGAACGCATGAATAACTGTCTCTAAATCCTTAAAGGAAAGAATGGGTTTCAATATGGCAATGGTGGGCCAAATACAATAACTTCTGTTTTTGTATTATTTAATTGAAGAAAGTTTTTAGCTAGCCAGTATTTAACGTCTCTAAGACAATCAGAGAGTGACTTCAGGGATTTATTTTCATCAGTTTTCAGGGGAAGGTACAATTGAGTGTCATCAGCATAGCAATGGTAAAAGATGTTTTATTTCTGAAAGATGGAGCCCAAGGGAAGCCTATATAACGAGAATAAGATAGGGCCTAGGACAGAGCCTTGAGGTACCCCACAGGTGATTGATGCAGAAGAGGAGAAGAAGTTCCCAATATTTACAGAAAATTTCCTGTCTCTCAAATATGAAGTAAATAGCTTTAGAGCAGTACCCTGAATGCCAACTTCTAGTTTAAGACGGTCTAGAAGGATGGCATGATCAATCGTGTCAAAAGCAGCACTAAGATCAAGAAGAATTAAAATAGCACAGTTTCCATTGTCCCTAAACAACAATAAATCATTTAACACCTTAAGAAGAGCTGATTCAGTGCTATGGCGTGCCCTAAAACCTGACTGGAATTTATCCAGAATATGATTTTCATTTAAAAAGGCGGAAAGCTGGGAAAAAATTTCTCTAGAACTTTTGATAGGAATGGCAATTTTGAAATGGGATGGAAATTATTAAGGACAGTTAAATCAAGATTAGTTTTTTTACTAAGGGGTTGGACCACTGCATGTTTAAAACATGACGGGACAGTGCTATTGATGAGGCAGCTATTTATTATGGACAATATACTGGTACCAATAGTGTCCAGGACTTCTTTAAAAAGGCGTGAGGGAAGTGTGTCCTGGGGGCAGGTAGTAGGCTTCATGTGTGAGAATATGTCAATCACATGTGAAAGAGATACAGGTTCAAACTGGTTAAAAAGAGCAGAACATGTGGCTAAATCAGAGGGGTCTTGATCTGGAGGTAAAATGCACGATCTTATGGCATCTATTTTGCCAGTGAAGAAAGACAGGAAGTCTTCGCAAGTTTCAGAAGACAATTTCGTGCTATGCATACGCCAAAGTCATTTTTTGCGTGCAGTTGAGACGCTATTTCCTCCCATTAATAATTATGGTGAATAAATTTGTTTCATTGACACGCACCAACTTAAACCTATTTGACGTCACCATCATCGAGGCTCGGATTTCCCGAAGATTGACGATTCGTTTAAAAGCCGAAAATTAACTTTTTTCTTGAAAGAACGTCAACGGGTAAGGGTAAAACTTAAATTTCGAACAATATCGTTGCATTCTGTTCATTTATATGTAAATATTTTGATACTTGTATATAGATGGGAATTTATCCTGGGGGAATTGTTCAATATCTACACTTGACTACGTTAGTTGCAGTATTTTCTTTTTTAGTAAAATAGCTTAGCGGTTCTCTGGTTAGCCAACGCTGCTAGCTAGTTTGCAAGTACATGCTACATTTTCAAAATTTAGTGAGATGTGCTAGAAAATGTATTATTAGTAGATTACCCAGACCTGGATTTGATTATTATATTGTGCTTAATCTCCCAATGTTTTTATTGTACATTTTCTGAGGATTTCATTGTTCCCAATAAAGTCCTGCTTTTACCAATACAGTACTTATTCACATTCTAATTTATTCACATTTTAACTACTCACTACAATTCAGCAAGATTGTTCATCAATATAGATTGTCAATATGTTGATTAAGATTTAGTAGAGATAAAGGCTAAAATGCCACAGTAAGAGTATAACCTAAGATGTATAGGCTTTTTAAGCAATATACCACTAAGCTTTTCTTATGCACGACGCATCGCAGAGTGCCTGGACACGGTGTTGCATATTGGCAGTATATCATTAACCCCCAAGATGCTGTAATGCTCTTATAAACCAGTTACCAACAGTAAAAAGTATTGTGATGTCATACCAGTTGTCATACTATCAGCCAAACAATCAGGATTCAAAGCATTCAGTTTATAATTACAATTAGGATTTGTTTCTCAACTTCACACGCTTTTTTAAAAGTTTACCGTCCCTTAGCTTTGTTACTGTGAGTAAAATTGCTTGAGGTAAAACAAGCTTTCCCTTTTACTCTGTCAGAGCTCGATATAAATACGTGTGTATATATTCATATATAGATCGCAGATCACCTACACTTTAGTGTAGCTGGGCATATGTCTGTTTTATTTGCATCCCAGCTACTCTATTTTGGATTTGTATCAATAACACACTTTATTTTTCTCTAACTAGAATGTCTGGTGAAAGTCAAAAGACCGCACAAGAGGTGGCTGTTCTGCTTGGAGATGCATTCCTTGAAGAGATACAGGTCAACAACTTTATTTTGTATTATGTAGCCATATGTGATTAATTTCACTCCAGCCACTTAATTCCCGTTCTTTTTCTACTGTATCTTTCATCACGTTGCATGTTCTAACCCCATGAGAAACGTGAGTCACAGGAGAGAGGCCAAGTGATGTCACAAAAGAGACGCCATGAAAGCCCCAGAGTCAACTGGTGGAAGAGGGACCAGGATGGGCAGCGTGTGACCACCACTAAATGGAGGAAGAGTGGACCACGTCAAAAGGTTTCACCTGCTGGCTAGTTTCCATCATGTAAATCTAATGTTATAGATTAATTATATTGACTGATGCCTTATTTCAAATGTACGTGTCTTGTTGCATGCCTCATGATATGTTATTTAACCACCAAAAAAGGTTTTCCTACTCAAAGTTCCTGTTCCTCGATATCAACTTCTTCCTCAATCTCTACCACCTATCAAGATGCTGGTAAGAAAAAAACTTGAAAAGAACACTACATAACTTGCTGCACAGTCTCCTAAACAATTTTTATGATCTACTGTCCATCCAACTGAAAACGGAGAGCTTGTAAAAAAAATATTTATATGTATTGATTTGTAGCTGTTTTATTTTGCTGTTGTATACATCTTTCTCTCTTTGAAGATTTGACTGTGCAGAGGCTTCAGGATATCTTGCGGGACTCTGAGAACCTCGATGCAGAAGACTGTGACAATAGTCAACAGCCATCATTGTCCAGCTGGAGTAAGAGGCAGAAGGGAGTCCAACAATGTTGGCAACAAGCAAGGCCACAGAACCTGGAACACTTGTTGGCTGCCGAGAATGTCAGTAAGATGACATGTAACCACTGTGGCTCAGGAGAAGCTGTCATCTGTTGGGAATGTATGCCTTTAGACTGGTTCTGTGCAGAATGTGATCATTCGGTGCATAAGCAGCAAGCACTGCACAACAGGCAAACCATTCTAAATGGATGTTACAAGTCCATTGCTCCAGGCGAGTCTGTCACCCTCCATGAAGGCAAATACAGCATCTGTGAACAGGGTTGGTGTCTCAATTGATTGCCAAATTTCATTTTCTAACAGATGTCAATCATAGTCTTGCATTTTGTAATAAAAGTACATACAATGCCAAGATTTTCCTAAGTGACATGCTGATTCTGACTTGTCCCTGTAGTGTGTTTCCTGCCAACTTCCTATCCTCCAAGGATATGCTCCTGTGACCCTGTTGATGTTGCAGTCTCTGCTGGGAGGTCGATCATACTAGTTTGCATAAATGGTAGGAATGCATTTGATTTATTGATACTAGACAATACTGGAGTTTCTTTTATGTATTTTATCTGCTCTCTGGCCGGTATGATCTGAGTGTTACTGTGCTGACATGCAATCTTTGCAATAAGCATTGGGCTCCAGAAGTCAATGACTTTGTAAGGAGTGGGTACTGGCCAGCCACCATGCAAGCACAGACTTTGTTCCATCAAGACCTGTTTCATTCGTTTGAGGCAATGAAGAAAACTGCTCCAGGGTTGTCTAGACAAGCCTTCACGGCAATGCTGGACCAGAGAACAAAGCACTTTGGAAGGGTTTGTACAAATATGCATACCAATTTGTTTTTTGGGGGGGTGAATCTAAGCATGGCATCTAGTAATTACGGTCTAGGACTAAATTGTATGTAGAATTTGTTTTTGCAAAAGTTAAATATATGTGTATCATATATTCATCTACTTAGTCATTGTAAAATTGATAGCAAAATTGTTTGTTCCGGATTGGCAAAGTCAACCCGGATGCCTTTCAAAGGAGTTTTCTACAGTATGTATACTGTAAATTTGAAGTGAGCGAACTGTTGGGAATTGAGCAGTTTGTCTGTCCAGCCTGTGCTCCTGAAATGGTGGCTGTTTCAGTGGACGGCAACAAAAAACTTTATCGGTTCCAGAAAACCAATCAGTGAGTAGTATGTGTAATTACTTGTCATAATGTGATTTTCCTTTTGCTATTCGAAGTTGTTGATTCAGTATAGGGTACTATCTGTATATGCTCCAACTGTAATGGTAGTTCATAACATTTTCTGAACATATGTTGTAGGGCTGAGGAGCCAGCCTTCTTTGAAGGAGTGTTTTTAGCCAAAGACAGTGAGGTGTCCAGCTTTGTTGAGGAGGTTAGGGGGGCTGTCAAGAGTGTAAGTTTTAAATCAGGACCATCAGGGCTACTATTTGCAACCTATTAAAATGAAACTTTTTATTTGTACGTGGGTACTGTAGTAGCAAGAGTGTGGCAGGCAGTCCAGGTTAGATACATCAATACATCTGTCTGAAGGTTCATAGTTGGATTACTGGGCTTAAGAGCAGTTATAATGCCCCTAAGCAAATCATTAAATGTTCTAAACTGTAATTAGTGTTTACCCCAGAATCCTGGTTTAATTCCCAATTTGGCCCTTCTATCATTGGTTTTGTTTTAAGCATTTTTCATTAGTTGCCTGACTATCTCATAGCATGTTGATGGGTATTTTAATAATAGCAAGGTATTATACAATATGTAAAATCTGACCTAAATGCAGATTAAATTAATTTGTATGTAACTATTGGTTGCTGCACAGTCTGGCAACAATCTTTTATATAATGTAAATATAACACTGCTGTTATAGAATATGTATTGAATTATGCCCCAGTTGACTGAGCATTACTGTTCTTTGTAATTTCATATCTATAAAGAAATATATTGTAAGTATTTATTTTGGTAGACTTCTGGAAAAGCTATGTGTGGGCAGTCCCACTGGACAGCAGCTAGAGAGACTTCCAGAAAGGCCAACAAACTGGATGAAGAAGGTGTGGAAATTGCTGTTTGTAGACACTGATTCCTTCTCAATGGTGTGTTTTTCTCTGAATTGATTGATAGAAAAAAATATTAGATGCTCTAAATCCGCTTACTGAGTATGCAGTTATTAATTTCTTTACTCCTTCTAGGTCTGAATATGTATCGGGGAGAAATCTTTGCCTACCCAATGTTTCTCCAAAAAGAGTTCCAGGGTGCAACATTTTTGGCCATGGATGTAACCTGTCGGTACTTGCCGTACTTTGACAAAGTGGCCGATGTCCTGAACCATCTTCAACCTCTTCAAAAGATGAAATATTGTTTATCTGTGATGCATGCAAAAGCCCACAACACAAAATGCGAGGTAAAGCTTTCAATTTTTGATTAGTAATATCAAGACATTACATATAGGTAGCAATGATTTTCTGAAAATGACAATGACACAATAGTCTGAAGTGACCCAGGCCAGAGCCCAGGGGCCATTACTTCCATGAAGGAGTTACTGGCATGCTTTCAATTGTATTTAAACTGCCATGATCCATCCTCTATGAGCAAAGGGTGGACATGGAATATGCATCAGTGTTTGATCACCTGGCAACTCCACTCTTTCCTGCAGAGTCTGTGGAGTGCAAGGAACCAGGCGGGTGCAGGCACTACTCTTGGAGAAGAAGTTGAGCAGGTGAACAGCTTCCTGTCCAGATGTGCCCTGACCACAAAGTACATGGCCAAGTCAGGTTTGTAAAATTTTTACACCCTAGCCTTACAATGTTTGTTGCATTTTTTACAGTTTTTTATTTTAAATATGAATTTGTCCTTTACAGTAAGAACTGACATGCTAACTAACTGTCCATGCCATGGAGTGGAATGAACGAAAAAAGGACAGCCTCCACATCTCCTTGTCTTCCAGATTCAAAAAGGTGTGTTGATGTAATTTTCTTTAACCAAAGACATTTGTATTACTAGGTGTAAGTCTTTAAAAAGTAATGGAATGCATTCTTGAAAATATACTATACATTTCACTGTTTTTGACAGTTTCCTTGTTTGGTTTTTATAGACAGTAGAAAAGACCTTGGAGGTAACTGAGAGCCTGAAAAAGATGCAGGACCAGTTTTGTTGCTCTGATGAGATGCTGGAACAGTGGGTTTTAGATGTCAACCAGTGGGCCAGTAGTGGTAAGAACATACTATACCAATTGTTTTGTATATATAAATGTTATGAGTTATTTGTTTGTAATACGTATTGCTGAAGAAAATTAAGCTGTGTTTATTATTTAGAGAGAAGTACTGTTTGAACAGACTGATTCAACATTATTGTTCAAATGTCTCTTCCAATGTAATTGACTACAGTGATAAAAAAGCATATAACACATTTAATGATAATCTGTGTCCAGACAGCAACCTCAGGTGTCAACTTTCACTACCCAGAGTTTGTTGCTGTCCTACAAGTTATGCCTGGAGACATAAAATCTGTACTGTCTGCAATTAACAGAGTTCCAACATTCTCATTTAGGAAGTACTTCAGTCAGTACAGGTGATGTTTATGGTTTGCAGATCTCCATAGAAGGGCTCCTTGTGAGCATTCGCCACAAGAAGCATTACCTCTACATACAGAATGGTATGGAAAGTGTAAACATAGTTCACTAGAGAACCACTACTTGTAAATGTTCTATAGTTTTGAAAGCATATTTTTATTTTATGTTTTGGGTATTGCAAAGCTGTTTCATTGTCCCAAAATTGAATTTCAATTTCAGATCGTAACAAAAGGCGCCAGAAGGTCACTCAGAAGATTGCAAAGCAAAAAAAAGGCTCCTAGATACCATCCAGAGGTATAACGAAGTGCCCCATCATAATGCTGTTGACGCAACTGCAGTTGTTCAGAAACTTGCAAACAACACTACAGAGAGCATGATCTGGCCATGACAAGAACAGAACACAGGTAGGTACAGTACCAACATGAAACTTGTATGATGCATTTACAATGTATCATTTTAGGCACATTTTATCTGTAATGAGAAATATTTTCCATCCTTTACAGACATTGTTGACATTCTCACCAAAAAGAAGCTTTTTGACCAATGAATGCTAGTCTCCCGACTGGCTGAAGAAAAGGACATTCTTGTGAAGGAGATGATGCAGCACTGTCTTTACCTCAAAGACTCAGTGAAAACAGTCCAGTCACTGATGGCTACCACACAGACAGGAAGTACGTTTGAATCTCATATGGTATATATGTTTATATTGTGTGAGTTTGTTATAAGCCTGAATATTTCAGCAATCTTATTTCAGGGCAGCATCTGTAATTTCATTACTCTTTCTGTGTAAAATCTTTACGTTTTTGAAGGAAGTCCAAATGGACTCTCGTCGGCTGGGTCCCAAGGCCTTATCTGTCTGCTGAAGAGAAGACTGCAGGAACTCCGACTAAAACAGCAGACTGAAGCCAACTCTTACAAAGCCATTCTTGGTCAAAGTCCTTGGCTGGTGGAAGAGTAGGAAGGGGAAGTGGATGAAGGAATGGACTGGCACCACGAGAGCAGCTGTGATGATGATGAAAACGATGAAGATGATGATGAAAATGATGAAGATGACGATGATAACGATGACGACGATGATGATGATCATTAATGCCTTGTTTAGGGAGCATTAAAGAATTTTGGACAAAACACTGCACATACTTTTAGTGTGTAGTTTGGTGCCCCGATGACTTTGCCAAATGTTGAGCAAGCACATCCTCAAGGAAGGGACCTTTAAGTAATTAATCAGATGCAGACAGTTTTGTGCGACTTTCACTGTGTTTTCATACTTGGCCAGTTTCTTCAGTTTAAAAAAATGTTTTCTAGCCATCTTTTTTTGGACAACACATGATATATGTTTATGAAATGTAGTAATGTTGTATTATTTTTATATTATATACTGTTTGTTAATACTCACGGTGCAGTCAAAGAGCATTAGACAAACATTGTCATTAAGAATGGAAAATACTGTAGGGATATACTATTCTGTTTTTTTGACGATTATTGTTATATTGTTATTATCAGGTTTTTGTTGTTTAGTTACATTAACTAGTGCTGTTATTAGTTGTACTTGTGTAAATATTTGTCATAAAAGTATGAAAATGTAAGTAGCTCTGGATAACTGCCATGTCTACGTTACATAAATAGAAATCCAACTTTATAGTAAAGTAACTAAATATTTTCCTGTAAAATAGGCTTCATATTTTTATCTTCTAGGATAATAGGGTGCATATTTTCATCAATCTTTAATAAATATTAATTTTAACGTTTGTTGTGTTTTAAATGTTTTAATGCACCAACATTTGCATGCAAGCTATGAGTTACCTGGAAATATGTCTGCACAGACAATATCTACCAACATTGGTGTCAAGTAATTTTTTAGGGACTTCGGGGCATTTTTCATTAACCTTTTACAACCATCCTGATCAGTATCTGTATTTGTATATTTACCTTAGGTGCATACGTTATTTACAAAGTTAATATTTTTTTATAGCAGTTAGGACATGTAAAGAGGTTACAGTATAATATCCGAAATGGAATATAAAAACTACAAAAATGGCTGCCTTGTCGCTAGCGGCAATATTACAATATGCAACATTTCACGGGAAATTGTAGGTTTTTGAGGAATAGAAATCAAAACCAAACAATTCAGTGGTATAAACACAATTAGACATTTTTACTAAAGAATATGGACCACTAAACATTCCTTTCAGTTCAGACATAGCGGTTAATCTCAAAATTAACACAAGTAGTTCATTATGTGGTGAGCACAGATTTAGGCTATTTGTTTTTTAGCTACTACACTGGTTCTAATATTATTTTAAAACCTCACCAATATAAGCCCATATACCGATTTTCAAGGCCATATCACATTTAAAAATGAAAAAGAATAGCATGGTTGTTGTAAAAAAATGCAACCCAAGGGGAGGCGTACCAGAGCACCTGTGTGTGTGAGGGGGATGGAAATTGACACAGAACTCAAGGTCATCACAAAGATCAACTTACAGAAAAAAGTAAGTTTCTATCTGTTGTAGAAAAAAAGTTAAAGAATCAGCTCTAGTGGAAATATCCTGTGGAAATTATAAATGCTTTCAGCTACATCTATGCTCAATACTGATTTTATAAGTTATGAGAACAGAATATTAGCACATTTTCACATTGCATGCATTTGTTAGAGAGAGAAATATACATTTTGTTCATTAAATATAAATTTTTTTAAGGGATTACAAGTTTATATTTGACATTGGACTGAAAAACTACAAACATGTCTGCCTTTGCCCCTAGCAGTAATATTAAATCATTCAACACTACATTGGGAGTTATAGTTCCTTCAGGAAGTGACATCGCAACCAGACTACGCAGTGGCATAAACACAATAAGAACTTATTTTACTGAAAATATCGGGACCATTAAATACTTCTTTGAGATTTAACATAGTGGTTTCACTCAAAATCCAAACGAGTAGGGAACTACAGTGCTATGAATAAGTCTTAGGCACCAGAAAGTCAAACTACATTAACAAATATACATTTAAATGGCTTTAGCTCATGGGTTATGTGGTGAGCAGTGAACACCATATTCAACTATTGTACATACAGTACAGGAATCTTAAATACCTGTGACCAAATTCCAACACATCTGATCATTACTGGTATAGCTGGGCTCTGTTAGAAAAAAAGCAATGTCCAAAGTAGGCCTGTCATCTGTTCATATTGCGCCTCATTTAAAAAGTAGTTTCATTTGGTAGGGCTCACCCTCCCAGACTGTAAAGTCATATTTATCATCATTATTTACACACTCTTCCTACAGCCTCTCACCACACCTGTTTTTGTCACCTCTGAGGGTCTGATGTATACTGGCTCCTGATTTCCCATGCTCTCATGTTCCATCTGGGAATGCAGACCATATCCAACACAGAAGCAATGTAAAATACTGTCCGCTGAACTGAAAATGATCTCCTTTGCATAAGGTACATAGTGAATTGACTTGGATATCAAACTAGGCCTCTGAAAAATACACTGTCAGATTGATACAATTCTGCCTAGAAAGTGGTGCATATGATTAAGACATCCTGTTATATTAACTGGCATCAAGGGGCCCCTATATGTTTGCCAGTGAAAGACACTATCACATTTCAACTACTACCATCAGGTTTCACCTGGTTTCATATAAAGTGGTTGTGTATATAATGAAGTGGCCATTATATACAACAGGGCTGCACAACCTGTTCCTGGAGATCCACTGTCCTGTAGGTTTTCTCTTCAACCCCATTTGTGACTAACCCGGTATTGCTTTTCATCCAGCTAATTATTAGAATCAGGTATGCTAAATTAGAGTTGGAGAGAAAACCAAAAGCACAACAGATCTCCAGGAACAGGTTTGGGCAGCCCTAGTATACACTCTTCATCTCACAGCCACACAGTCTATGATTTTCCAACTATCTTTGGGGAAGACCTGTAACTGGCTACACCTGAGGTTTGCATTTTATTACATTTTTTTGGGGATGTTACTAATGTATGTATTGGCCTCTTACAAAATATGTCCAAGCCCTACCAATTGCTCATTTAAACTCTTTAATAATACAATTTGTGTGATCTGGATTTGTTGGGTTGGCTAAATGATTTCTAGGTCCTCAAAATACTTTGTTGTGCTGAGACATAACCACTAATAATTAATTGAAAAGAAGTGATATCACTTGAATTCTCCTTCCCTTACCCCAGATATTCATATTTAAAAAAACAGCGGAAGACTTTCAGACAAAGGAATAGAATTAATTACTTTTTAATTTTTTTTATTAAACATTACAATACATTGCTATTGGTCTTTCCTATATGTCAGACTCAAAGGAACTTGATTTACATAATGAATTGGGCACTTTTGAAAATAACTGTACAAATTCCATCTTTTTTAATTTGAATGTCTTTAGATTACTGTCTAAGGGTTATTGTGATGTTCTCCTGAGGCTCCCAAGAGGGGGGCCATGTCTTCTTGCTGAAACATACAAAAGGTGAAAATTAGCTAGTATATTAATAATAATTCAGGAAAGTATGCTATTCCAGTCTGGTATACTTACCAGGATGGACATGGGAGCCAATGCACCTGCACCTCATTGCGCCCCTTGGGAAATAGGTAAAAAAAGCATAAACATTTAGAATTGTTTACAAGAATGATTAATTCCTTTCCCAGACAATAACATAACCAAAGTACATACAGGATGAAGGTGACCACTCAGAACAACTTTGTAATGATTTTCAGTGACCATTAGCTCTAGTTGAAAAGTGGGTCCAAACCAAGACAGGAATATGCCCCCTACAGCATAAGAGGCTCTCATTCATTCAGGTTTTTCCTTTAATTTGTCCCCATCTGTCCCCATTCTTGTGCATTGCTAAAACATAAGGTAATAGCTGTAGAGTTTAGTTTCCAGTCACATGGCTCTGAGAGCAAATGTTTCCACGACTTTTGGACACAGATTGCACATTGTCCAAAGACTGATGGTATGGGCATTCTGTAAAAAAAAAAAAAAAAATTGTTGTGTTCAAAAATCTTTACACCTCAACATGTGAAACAATGCTAACTGAAGTACCAAACAATTTTGAATCAAAAATATTTTTTATACCTTTGTCTTTCTTGTCTCTCTTTCCCCGTTTGGTTGCCACAATGGTGACGGCTGAGGTCCTGTACAGGAAGGCAAAAACAACCGCTGATATACATTTCTTATTGAACACGGTCTCACACTTAATATACACAAAAACAAACAATAAATACTGTAATTAATTTTGTGAGCTTGTGTGTGTTTAACGGAAACCTGATTTGTGAAAAAATTCAAAATGTAGTGGATTCAGTACAATAGTATGGTGAAATTAGTACGGGCGCTAGGGTCAAGAGAACACACTTGTAGCTTTAAATGAAGGACAGTCTTGTTACAGAGTTCTGTTCAACATTGGTGACTGGACATAAACGCCACCGAATCAGACCTCAATCTGTGACAGCTCCAAAAAACAAAATCATATCCCTAACCTTAAAAACCTTGACAGTTTGTTTTCTAACCTTACCCCTAACTTTAACCATACTGTAGTATTACATAGCGAATCACTTTAGTCTGTGTACATTTTGCACTGTGAGCTGTCCAAAAACGCTCACAAACGTACACAATCCATGACATAACTTTTTGGATGTCTTTTTTTCTTTTGCGAATTGAGTATGACACTGTAGTTCCTAATTATGCCACAACAATTTTCCTGTGTCTATGTTTTTGGAATTTTTAAATATTTATTTAATTGTACAATTACAGTATCTGCTTTATCATTCTATATCTTCAATTCTATTTAGGAGCTTACCTATTTGCTACTACTTCTTCATCTTTCGCTGCCTCCACCTCTTCCATCTGTGCTTTCTCATTGTATCCTTCCTCTACCACTAGCGGCATCACCTCCATGTCTTCGCTTTCCCTGATCTCTCCCATTTCTCCTATCTCCTCCTGTCCGCCCTCTTCATCTCCTTCCCCCTGTCTCACTTTCTTCTCCTGCCCTCTCCTCTCCCTGCTCCACTTCCACTTCCTCTCTTTCAGGAGCCCATCCTTTGTAAATAAAAATCATCAAAGATAAAATCAGATTTAGTATGTGTTTTGAAATGAGAGTAACCATAGAAAGGTTATTAATAAGATTGATAAATACTTGTGTAGCTGGTAATGCTGGTCATACAGAACAGATGGTCTGATCTATAGTCATTTCTCAGTTCTTAGTTCAAATACTTGCACATTGAAAGATAAGAATTGTAATAGTGTCATAAAATAAATTAACATTGTTATGTGACAATAACACCTTCTAGAAAATGTTCAAAAAGGAGGATCATTTTTTCAAGCACCCCATGTGCCACTGCCGACAGCTCAAAGGGACACTGGAGCTGGGCTGTCCACTTGTGCCTTTGTGGTGCGTATTTCCCCCACAGGAGGAGAGGGAAGTACCCAAGCGCCTTGAGTTTTTCAACCCAAAATATATAAAAGCATGTAACAACAAACATGGGAAGGTTTTCAGACAGACTTAATGATAGAAGAAAACATTCGATATTTTTATTTAGGAAGCTAAAACAATATACATTAAATCTTGATTCTACAGTAGGTCTTAATCTTCCTATGGATAATAGATAAACTGCAAATGGCTCAATTACAAAAATACAATAAACAAACTGGGTAATATTCAAGTAACACAGTTAAAGATATTTACTGAAGCATTTATAATAACATCTGTTGCTGCCATACAATTAGAAAAATGCCTAAATGCTTTTCAGATTAAAACTTAACAACTTATTGAATTTGAATTACATAAACACCAGACTGCTGGGATTATTATTCATATAAAGCAGAAACAACAGTTTCTGGATGGAAGGGAGACTAATGAGCCAGAGACTTCTATATAAAAGGCCCTAACCACCTTCAGTCCATCTTGCCCAACGCCTATAACACCACCATGGCTTCTTCCAAAGCCCTATGGCAGACTACACCCTGCTGAACCTGGTAAAGGACAAAGCAGACAGAAGCATAGTGGGACAAATGACATCGCTGCTCTAACAAATACAAAACTGAGCAAAAACATTACTGACCCTACCTTATCCTACACTTCAGAAACATTACTGACCCTACCTCATCCTACACTTCAGAAACATTGCTGATCCTACCACATCCTACACTTCAGAAACATTACTGACCCTACCTCATCCAATACTTCAGAAACATTACTGACCCTACCTCATCCTACACTTTAGAAACACTACTGACCCAACCTCATCCTACACTTCAGAAAGTATCGCCCAAGCTCTGGCATAGGTGGAGGAAAAACACAGTCATTATCTGCACTGACTCAAGATCAGCCCCACAAACCGTGTTGTGTCAAATAATAACTGACAGCAGGACCGAACATCTACAGATCCATCAACTTCAAACAATCATATTCACTTTGCATTGAAAGGAGCCAGTTGAGGTGGTTCGGGCATCTGGTAAGGATGCCCCCAGGACGTCTCCCTAGGGAGGTGTTCCAGGGACGTCCAGCTGGGAGGAGACCTCGGGGTAGGCCCAGGACTAGGTGGAGAGATTATATTTTGACACTGGCCTGGGAACGCCTCGGGATCCCCCAGTCAGAGCTGGCAAATGTGGCTCGGGAAAGGGAAGTTTGGGGTCCCCTGCTGGAGCTGCTGCCCCCCGCGACCCGATACCGGATAAGCGGATGAAGATGATGATGAAATAGCAAGAAGAGTAGTACAGAGTAGTACATGAAAAACATGACATTTTAAATTTGCAATGTTCAATCTATCATTTGGGTTGTGGGCAAACTGGGTAGGTATATTGGACTCATCATGTTTGTGAATTACCTTTCTGATAACTTGTGTCCAAAAATTAGACTTAAATGTCATCATTATTATTGAGTACCCAGTCCTAGGCTTCACTATACCCAAAATCCATTTGGTGGCAGCAGTGCTGTGCACAGACCTTTTGAGGGATGAACTGAAACTGAAAAAATGGGTGGAGTGCTCACACGGACGGACGATGAATTTACATTTCATTCATTTAGCGGACAGCCTTATCCAGAGCGTCTTTCATTAGGGAGCGCAATCAGTGCATACAGTGCCTTGCGAAAGTATTCGGCCCCCTTGAACTTTTCGACCTTTTGCCACATTTCAGGCTTCAAACAAAGATATAAAACTGTAATTTTTTGTGAAGAATCAACAACAAGTGGGACACAATCATGAACTGGAACGAAATTTATTGGATATTTCAAACTTTTTTAACAAATAAAAAACTGAAAAATTGGGCGTGCAAAATTATTCAGCCCCCTTAAGTTAATACTTTGTAGCGCCACCTTTTGCTGCGATTACAGCTGTAAGTCGCTTGGGGTATGTCTCTATCAGTTTTGCACATCGAGAGACTGAAATTTTTGCCCATTCCTCCTT
>JACXGI010006890.1:0-14326 GCA_016801175.1 Esox masquinongy
GTGGGCAAATATTGCCACGTCAAGATGTGCCATGCTAATAGACTCCTACCCAAAAAGACTGAGTGCTGTAATAAAATCAAAAGGTGCTTCAACAAAGTATTAGTTTAAGGGTGTGCACACTTGTGCAACCAGGTTATTGTGAGTTTTTTATTTTTTATTTTTCCCCCTCAAAGATTTCAGTTTGTTTTTCAATTGAATTATTCAGGTTCTAGGTCACATTAAATGTGGAAAAGTTCTGACATGATTTATCTTTGTCTCATTCTTTTACATCACAATAACCTGGCATTTTTACAGGGGTGTGTAGACTTTTATATCCACTGTATATGGAGTAAGATGTATGTAGCTGTCCCCCCAAAAATAATGGAAAATTATTAAATATGACAATGAAAGTGCCTGTAGTGTTATAAGTGGATTCTACAGAAAAGTTTTCCAAAAAATCTCGATTTCTATTTATAAGCATGTTAGGCATCCTTATTTGTAGGCAAAAAAAATCTTTTTTGGCCCTTATTTTTCATTTTCAAACAATTATCATGAATTCCTTGTAGATCAGCTGGTTGGCATGCTAGAGCAAAACCAGCTCCTTGTTCCAGAGAATATTTTGCATATAGAACAGATTTTTAAATTATTGTTTGTTCATGAGTTTGTAGCTTGACACATTTGGTCACTTATGACTCCTGATGGATTTGGCTAAATCTATGGCTCTGCGTGTCTGATGGAAAAATTTTATAATCAGTGTCACTTACTCTTTCCTTTTGATTGATTTATACATTTCTACCACAAACCATTCAATATTGACAGACATATACAGGACTCTTCAGGGCACTCTACCTTGGCAAAAACTCCAAATGACCGCAAATTACTGTATCCTGGTAATCCATTTATTGTATTAACTGTGGGTGATATCGTCTGATTCGCCAGATTCTGCTGAGCACAGTAAAAAATTGGTGTGGCTAGCACAAACACAGCAGGAATAAGGTGACGCATGATAGCGTGACCAAATTCACATTGCACTCTTGTGACTTTGGTCTCGTGAGTTAAATTATCTGGACAAAACAGCTTTGTTGTGTCATTAGTATTTTTTCAAGATTTTTTTATGATCCCCGGGAGGTTGAAGGAACTGGGGTCATGACGGAAAGCAGAAGCCCCTTGTCCTCCTGCCCTGCCCCAACCACAATAGAGAAATTCAGCACAGGGACCACACAATCTAGGCCCTCCTTCCACTGGTTAACAAGTGAGCTATTAGACACAACTTATCCGTAGGTTGCTGGGAAGGAAACCTCATAGACCTCTGCTACAACCTGCTTCAACAGACAAGATAATCAGATCCCCGCTCCCTCTCCCAGCCCCTCCACTGATTTGGTCAATCTCTGCATCGTGGGCCCCTATCTCTGAACACCCTGCACTCAGCAGACATTGGCAGAGGCCTGCTGTAAACAATGTTTGTGACTGTAAAATGGGATGATAAAACAGTGGTTCTTCAAACAACCGCATCACTAATGGATGCGCTGGCCTTCCAGGATGTTGAGAAACACTTGCCAAGTATGGCAGACAGTTAGAAAGGACTGAGAGTGTGTGTTTGTGTGTACCAACTTACATTGCTAGATATGACTGATTGGTCGACCTGGTAGCTATTGAGTGAGACAGGTGGTCTTACCAAAAGCCCATAATTTGGTTTACCAGCATCCTGTTTTCATACTGATGATAATGTGTTTTCTAGCATGCAGAAAAAGCCAGATATTGTTTTGTGGGTAAAGGCCAGAGGTGCTGATTTTGGCAGAGGGCTGCTTATTTGACTATTACTCAAAGAATGCTTCTACACACACACCTCTGAAATACCCGGCCCTCATAACGTAACATGTATTCTTGTAGCAGGCTGGCAGTACTGGACATTTTGGCATATAAGCCTTTCTTGTAACAAAAAGCAACAGTGTTAAATGACTACAGAAAACACTGAACATATAACACAAATACTTGTCCTTGATGTTAGGTTACCTCTTTCCTTTTTGTACACAATTCCTCATAACTTATGACCACATGATATTGGTGGTTGATAGTTTTTGTTCACCACGCCAATATACAAATGTATATTTTGGGGCCATGTATATCCAAGACAGGGGAAGCCACCACCCAAAACATAAATGCACTTTCTCCATTTAGCCAAAGGCTTTATTAAGTACTAAATTGATTCAACTATGCCAATATTTGTCCTTCACATGCCTTTACCTGTATATCTACTGATATATAGGTATATTTAAATCTGAAAGCATGAAAATTGGTCCTTTTAACCACAGTCTCTGCCATGTACAGTTTGCAGGAAGTGGCATCCAGATTGCGGGCATGCTAAACACTAGGAAAAAGCAGTTCACTGCTGGCTAGCGTAGGTGTATATAGAGGTGCTGACTCTTGAGTGTCCATATGTAAAGGGAATTTTGAGATATTTGGATCCTTCTTCACATTTAAACTTTGTATTTACATGTGTGTATGTGTGTGTGTGTGTGTGTGTGTGTGTGTGTGTGTGTGTGTGCATGTGTCCATGCTTAGGCCATCTGCCACCCGTCCATCTGGGATGAACCTGTCACACACACACAAGCCTTGAATATCTATCACTGTGGAAATCGGACCATGTATATCCAGGCAGGAAACGAGATGGCAGACTGAGATATTTGAGTTCCTCAACACAAACCAATTCTGACACCAACAACACAAGATAACAGTGGATAGTGGAGAGCTGGAGAGCTCTGCCACAAAAAGGTGGAAACAAAAAACATGTCCATTTGGAAATATGTAATCAAAGATTTGTAGCATGTCTCAACTAAGAAGCAGAAGGAATGCTAATGATCTCATTATTTTTTATAACACTAACATGTTAACGGCCAAAGAGCCCTGTATGGAAAGGGACCATACCATACCAAAGATAAGATTGTGTTTGTCAAGTCCAGGAACAACATGGTAGGGAAGTATCTCAAGCCCCTTACTCCAGTTCACCCAGTACCCCCATTATGTCACCATGACAACAAAGGGGGGTAGATGTAATGGTAATGGTAGAAACATAGTTGAGTACATGGTCAACCTTTAGATAAAGATATGTCAACAATAGGTAAGGATTGTTGTTAGTAGGGTTGAGAAGGGAAAAGAGAGGAATAGAATTAAAAATATCCCAGAGTGAAAAAAACAACCAAAACGAGTGATTGTTACAAATGGTCCATGTTTATGAGGAACAATACATCTCACATAGATGTGTTATGTCAATGTTGTAGTTGTTATTGTGTTGTAAATAAGGAGGATATTCAAGATGGTCACACTATTCACACTAACAATGGAAATAAAAGCTTAGTCATCAACACTGTGAATTAAAGATGTCTTCACTGGGTATCAAACATTACTTGAATGTTGGTTCACATGTGGTCACAAAGAACTCATAATAAATGATCATCAACAACATGTGATTTGGACCGATAGACAAATAATATGTTCCAAAGATGTACTTGCCCCCAAATGTATTGGTTTGATTATCTACATTTTAGCATATTATGACACTGAAAATCATCAGATCTCCAAACTAATATTAGATAATAGGGACCCTGAGTGAACAAATAACACTAAGAGACATATTAATTGTATTTATTTTTGAAGAAAGATTTGCCACACCTAATGTTCCACTAAATGTTCCACCTAAATGTTCCACCTAATGTTCCACCTAATGTTCCCCTTAGACACAATAACCACTTACATCACCTTGAGCTGCAATAACTGCAACCAAACACTTTATTGCTATATTGATTAGTCTCTCACAAGGAATTTTGACTCATCCATGCAGAAGTGCTTCAACTCAATGATATTTGTGAGTTTTCGTCCACGATCTGCCACAACTTAAAATAACTTAGGTTTAGGTTAGGCCATTTCAAAACCTTTCAGTTCTTCAACCATTCTGATGTAGACTTGTTTGTGTGTTTTGGATCATTGTCTTGCTGAATGACACAGCTGAACTTCAGCTTTATTTCAAGTACAGTATGGGTGGCCTGACAATCTCAGGTAGAGTTCTTTAATACAAAGCAGAATTCATGGTTCTCTCAATAATGGCAAGGCATTTAACAATAGAGCAATGCATGTCCAAATTCTCACACAGCCTCCACCATGCTTGACTGCTGGTATGATGTCCTTAAACCCCTTTCCAGATTGATTGTCATCAACAACTGAAATGTATTTTGTTTATAGCAGAATGTATCTCTAGAACCTGTGGTCTGACAACTTCAATCTCAGTCGTGAGGGCCAAAAGTTAGTCCGATGAATATTGGCAGGGCTGGCCCAAATCAAGCCTGGTTGTTAACCATAGCACTCAAACAGCTGACCCTAATCATCCCTTTAATTGAGTAGAGTTAACTGGAAAGGGATGCAACAACTTTTTCTCACCTGAAGACATCAAACAAATGAAAGAAGCACCGAAGTTTGGTATCATTTTACTTCCAGCCATCCACTCAGCCTGTTGCTTTGACGTAAACAATGTTACCTCTATGTTACAATCAGAATCGGCCAACGAGGCAAGTTACTATTAAAAATGGATGGCCCATAGGTTCCATTGGTTTGCACATCAACGTCGCCTGTATACAAAACCTAAACCCAGAGGGCATTGCAGCCTTATGATTCAATGCCTTATGATGCAATAGTGGAAGGGTCTATGGCAGAAGATAAAAAAAACCTGCCAATGATCACAACTGCCCAACCACTTTCTCACCTACTTTCTCAGCTGAAGACTTCAAATAAAATCGCTGCTTGTGGACGGAAGACAGATCAATTGTGACATTTCTGGATGGAGCACAAAACATTTAATTAGTGCAAGCAACACTGGTGAAAGCTTGAATCACTCGATAAATCAGCTGCAGACGATGCCTGCTTGGACCTGGAGCAGCAAGGTGTCGGTTGAGAGGAGAAGGAGCAGAGAGAGCTGACCATTTATTTTGCACTTTCCCCTAATTCTCCACAACATGAGCCAGTAATACTTGATAGCAGTTAACAACTAATTGCAGCCTGGCTGGCGTCTTGACGAAATGGATAGCTGATTACCTGCAATGGACTTTCTAAAATAACCAATTCCATCAGTTAAATGTAACCTCTATCTCCTTGACATATCCAATTAATCCAGTGCATACAATTTCAAGACACTCAACTTTTAAAGTAATGGATAATTGTAAACTATATCAAGTGAAAGACAAGCGTAGAAAATTAGCCATGAAGTACAAGATTAAGTTATCTTTAAGTCTAATTGTTGATCTAAAGTCAGTTTCTCCCTTTTCTTTGAAACAGTGAAGGTTCTAATTAGGGTACAGTGCACAAATTTGTTCAAATATTTCTACAGTATTCCCATTATTTACCTTAAAGTATGTTATCCCTGAACGTTTTTATGACAGTCAAGTGGATGCAATATGGTCTCTCCAACAAAATGTTCTCCGAAAGACATTTGTTTAGCTGGATGTAAGTTCTTAGAGCATCCATGAGGACCATTTAAGGGCATTCTCAGGACGTTCATTTCAACAGGTCTTTGGACATTGCACAATGATCCCAAGTGAACATTCTCAAGGGGACCACCTTTGTCTAATTCCCTGTTTGATAGCCTTGTCCCCTGAGAGACAATACCTAAAGGTTATCCATATTTAGTAACTAATCACCAGTAGGATTGACATAATTGCTCAACACAGAGATTTAAGCAACATAGATTTATCAAGGATCTGTTTAAAATTTTAACTATTCCCATTGCCCAATATGTTCCTTGCTGAAATTTGAGAGATAAACATATGTCATGAACATTATGAAGGAATAAATACATCAGTTAGATTGAAGTGATTTTCTGAACACAAATATTTATGGTTTTGCTGTATGGCCACACAGGTATTCATCTAAAGGTAATCTAAATTAAATGGCTTATGGAAATCCATACTGGGTCCAATAAATGTATCATAAAACATACAGTACATAGGACTACAATTTTAATGGTATATCTAACAGCAGATATAGCTAGCCAGACTCAAACAACCTTGTGACAATAGCGCACTATGTTTGCTCTCTATCTCTGCTTGGGCGTGTCCACCATAATCTCACAGCCAATACAGCCTGAGCCAATCCAGGGAGAGATCGTCAGTTATCTTGAGGCTGGACACTAAAGGTAATCATTTACAAAGCTCACCGATGTTCTTTTCAAACACTTAGGGTGAAATTCAGCTCATGAACAGTTTGACAATTAACTGACATCTTTTATTTTCTGTTTTGTATTTGTAATTAATTCAGAACAATTTGCAGATTACAATAAAATGTGGAAATTCCGAGGGGATTTTCAGAGCCACTGAAGGTGGGACAACTACACAACCCAGTAATAATAGGTATATTACTGTCAGTGCTACAAGAAAAAAGAAATACAATAACACAAAACAATGCAAGCGATTGATTATTTTAAGTTCTTAAGAAAATGGGCAGGGATTCTGTTGTCCAAGCTTTAAACTTGAAGTGGTGGGTCAACATCCAATCAGAGCACCCAGAAATTAGTGGTTGAACCTAGGAAAACGGGTTAAAAATCAACTTGGGCAGTGCCAAGATCCACTTTGAAATATAAGAGAGTGGTCTTGGTTTAGTGACCCAGTTTAAAATCTGACTAATTAAGACAGAGGGGGTTCATCTGAATTAACTTAAAAAACAACAAGAGAAGGACAATTATCCATTCCAGCATCTCCAAGTGAAATGCGCTGGAAAGAGCAAGCCATCTCAATGACGGTGAATGTTTCGTTTATGTTCTAACCTGTCCCTAAATGAATACAGTTGGTTCACGTCTGATATAAAGACAAAATCTGAAAATCTGAAATCTGAAAACTGAACTGAAATCTCTTACTGCTTATTAATGAAAATAATAAGGGCTGACATCTGCCTCTGTCTGCATAATCACGTACACAGCCATTAAACAGAAATGTCACGGCTGCTCTATCTGTATGTTTGTATTGTTTGTCTGTATGTATGGTATTAACATTAAAATGAATTGAATTTCTTCATGCAACTCATCAGAGAAACACAAAGGCCACATTAATTGTTACAAAAAATTAATTTTAGATCAGACAGCGAACCTGATCAACCAATTACTTCATTGGTTAAACTTTCCAGGAGTAACATTTCAAAAATATAGCCGTGGGACATAACTATGCCTTTTTCACCCTAAATCATCCAGGTAGACTGAAAAAAACCCACTGTTTTATGTTGGACTTTGTCTTTTAAACAATCGTGCATTGATCAAGAGATTGAATTGTTTTCATAGTCAACACACACAGTGTACTTCAATAAAGTTAAGTTGACATTTCAGGTAGTATGTGTATTGGTGACTGTGTTTGCATGACTTATTGGCAGTCTCACATGCTGACCTAAAATATGGCCTCAGTTTAACCTGCCTGTCCATACAGGCAGCAGGGAACACCAAAATGTTATAAATGTCAGGGAGGGACAGAAACAAACCTAACAATTCTGCTTTCCAAATGGCACCACATTCCTTATGTAGTACACCAGTTTGGATCAGATCCATGTGCCCTGATCAAAGTGATACACTGCACAGGAACTATTGTGCCAATTGGGCCTAGATAACAAAAGCGCATTCTGTGTCAAGGATGAATGACCAAATTGGTGCTACTGCCTCCCAGGCCAGTCAGTGGTGGCTTTTAACAGGGCACTAAAAACTAGTCCTTAGAACAATCAAGTTGTCTAACCTTTGCTGAGCTCACGAGGAGTTGCTACAATACACAAGGAGCTGAGCCGCCACCAGGAGATGCTACAACACACAAGGAGCTGAGCCGCCACAAGGAGATGCTACAACACACAAGGAGCTGAGCCGCCACCAGGAGATGCTACAACGCAAAGAGGCAAGTCGACCTTATTTGAACCGAAAGTGGACGTTGCTGACCCTGGGATAATCTGCGAAAGGGATTCAAACCCTTGTCTTGCAAGGACGCACCCAACTGTAGTGAAAACATTTGTTTTATTCATTTATTTACCCCCTCCCTTCATCACTCTGAGAATCTGAAGTCCTTGATTATACTTAATAGAGCTAATCATGAATCATTCATTTCTTCCAAATGTTAATGAGATCTGATCGGTGTCCCTCTGGAATTAGCAGTGACGTGATGATATGGGTGGGCATGCATCTTTCTGCATCTCTGTGTGTCTATATGTTTTTCCTAAATGTCATTTAGCTTTGTGTGTTTGTCGGTGTATTCCATTTATATTCCAGGATTGTTGGTGTGTGTTTGAGTGTTCACTGGTCTGTGCATGTGTGTGTGTTGTTTTAGTGCAGCCTTACTGTAATTTGTATTTGCAGTGTACACTAGCATTGCCCTTTACCCCTGGGCTGTGAGGCTGGGTCACCAAGGGGTTTGATATTCCCCAAAACAGAATGTATTTTTACCTAGACTTTAAATTGCTCTAACCCTGAATAACAGGATAGCCCTAAGGTGGGTGGCTGGGAAACTCAATTGATGAAAGGCCATTTGAGAAAGTGATCCCCAGAGACTATAGCCATGCATCCCAATGGCACTTCAAGAAGTGTGTTTGTTTTGATCAGAGCCCTAAGTTCAGCTGGTAAGTAAACATATAAGAAGGGTAAGCTTCCAGCTTGAATCTATTATAATGTACTATTTACATAATCTTCAACGCTCATCAAGGGAGCTAAGTGTTTCATTAAACAGTGTTCATTTACCTGTTCATCCACAATCATTGCTGCCATGATGTACTGTATATTTAAGTGACTGCATGTCTGTCTGCCTGCCTGCATGTGTGCCTTGTTGTGTGCCTGCCATCAAATGAACCTTCCAGTTGGCAACTGACCGACCAAACCCTCTTAACCTTTTAGAAAAATAAATAATTTGACAGCCACATGGTGTCTTTCCATATTTTTTGACTGAGTGAAAATGGAAGAGTGCACTTACTGTTATATGGGCATACAGTTTTAAAGATAGGGAGCACCAAGAATAAGCGAAAGAGAAAGAAGCCGAAGACATTTGGGAGGACGTGGTTATACAGAAGGAAAGTACCAACAAGGATGAGAGGGTGGATGGGTGGATGAATAGATGGGTGGATGAATAGATGGGTGGATGAATAGATGGGTGGATGAATAGATGGGTGGATGGATAGTGGCCTGGCTCAACTGGAGTAGAATTGTTATCTGAGTGGTGTTGCTTTGAGCTCCTTTTAATACAGAAGCATGATCTGAGCCCAGGGTATTGCGCAATACCCTGGGCTCAGATCATTTAAGCAGCGACATGAAAACAAAACACGGGCATTATCAGCGTAACATTTTATACACTTTTGTCGTATTGTGTTTGTGTATTACATTTTTGTTTAATGTAGGCTCCTACTTAATGAAGTTAAAGACAAACCCAAAACGAGTGTTTGTCATTTCATTAATTTCATAGGCTGCGTAATGCTATTTAACGTAGTGTTATGATGCTCCCGTGTGAATTGCCTTGTCTGTACCTCCAATATTTAGAGATGTATTTGTGTACCTCATATCTATTTTGCCTATCTATTCAATCGGTTGCCTATTTTTTTGCTTAGGTTTTTCCTGCTGGTACCTCGTGAATTTCACAAGCACATTAAGATGGCGTCCTTCAAAATAATCCTTCAAAATAATCCTCCATTTGCAGCAATAACAGCCTACTTATGTTGGCACTTCTTATGTACCATACGATCCTCAGGGTATGGCATGGCATTGCAAAAGGGAGTGATGGACTTCCTTCTTCAAGATCCCTTTTACCCTGTACAAAACCCCCACTTTACCACCACCAAAGCACCCCAGACCATCAAATTCCCTTCACCATGCTTGACAGATGGCGTCAACACTCCTCCAGCATCTTTTCATTTGGTTTGTGTCTAACAAATGTTCTTTGTGATCCGAAAACCTCAAACTTAGATTTGTCTGTTCGTAATACATTTTTCCAATCTTCCTCTGTCCAGTGTCTGTGTTCTTTTGCCCATCTTAATCTTTTCTTTTTATTGGCCTGTCTGAGACATGGATTTTTCTTTGCCACTCTGCCTAGAAGGCCAGCATCCCAGAGTCGTCTCTGTTGATGTTGAGACTGGTGTTTCGCAAGTACTATTTAATGAAGCTGCCAGTTGAGGACCAGTGAGGCGTCTGTTTCTCAAACTAGACACTCTAATGTATTTGTCCTCTTTCTCAGTTGTGCACCGGGCCTCCAGCTCCTCTTTCTATTCTGGTTAGAGGCCGTTTGCACTGTTCTGTGAAGGAACTAGCATACAGCATTCTTCGAGATCTTTGTTTTTTGGCAATTTCCCACAAAGAATAGCCTTCATTTCTCAGAACATTTCATGTGTGTTACAGAGCTGTGGGCCCCCTGAAAAAAATATGTACATGGGCATATATTATGATCAGTGGGCCCTGCCATGCCGTGGGCCCCGTGAATTCAACTTAGAATTGAATATGCTGCAAAATAGCTTCATATTTACTTTTTTCTTTCTTCGGACTATAATGTTGCATGTAGGAGGCGCAGGGAGAACAAAATACTTTTAATGAAAGAACTAAGATATAACGAAACTGAAACTAAGGCACAAAAACAGAAACAATGTTACATTGGAACAAAACCTAACAATAACCAAAACAATATATTATGGAAGGAGGAACTTAAATAGGGACAATGATAATGTGAGGTTCTGTTCCGTTTGGTTTTTGTTTGTGTTCTTACACGCAGCCTGTCCTTGTCCTTATTGTTTCCACCTGTGCCTTGTTTGCTCCCTTGTTGTGTCCCTATTTAAGTTCCTCCTGCCCCAGTGTTTCTTGTTGGTCATTGTCATTAGCGTGTGTTTGTTCCAGTTGCCTGTTCCTGCCATTTTGGCCCTTGTGGCCAAATGGCGCTTGTGTCCTTCTACCCCTGCCCAAACCGTGACAGATAAGGAATCAGTTGGGGGTAATTAAGACATACAGGTGTCTGTGCTCTGAATGAGGGAGAGAGGCCTTGGATATCAAGGCTTGGACGGCAGACACATTCATTTAACAGTCAAAATTCTATTGTTGGTGGACACCTTCCGAAACACCAAAAATGCATGTTGAAAATATGTAGCCTGTAGGGAGTTGCCATGACTCACTTGGCAATTTAAGGCAGACATAAGCTCAAGAGCAGTATTGTTAAATTGTATAGTGTCTGCCTTTGTTGCAGTCTACTGTAGCTTTAGGCATCAACAACATCCCAATAGTATTAACCTGAGCCACATGACACTGTGATTCTGGCAGCTGTCTTCCGTCTGGCCGGTACATTCCAATAATGCCTTTGTACTTACAACGCCACACCTCCTTTTGCGCTGAAGCTTAACAAGCAAGAACCTCAAGACTGTGCATTAGCATAACAATAACAGCGCCTGCCACACCCACCCATACACTCGATAGGACGGCCTGCATTGTGTTCACAAATCACCTGGTCACAGAATAGTCAGACGGACGCTCGCTAGAGGAGGCTAACTTTTTCTGACCCAGTCCCTAATGGTTTTTAGGATGAGCCAAATGAATGTGATCTGAGCTACAGGAAAACAGGAGGACCACACAAGGACATTGGACCCTTGAACAGAGGCCTCAGGCTGGGACTGACAAAGCTGTGGAGAAGTTCACACAGGTAAGCGTATGGGAATGAAGCTGAACACATCTTGGCAATGGCATCACCGTCGGACTTAACACAGCTTTACTTGGTTTTGTTTTACACGTTTACCTTCGAAGTGCAAACATTGTGTGTATCCCTAAAAAGCGAGGTATCATTTTTTCCCTCCAGATATGATGGTGGTTAGTGTTGACAAGAACAAAAATCTCTGGTTGTGCCGTCGAGCAAGGCACTGAATTCTTCTCATAAATGATTTTGTTGGTCATTCATATTGTCTGTGTGAGCCATGTAGTTGTCTATTGAGCTAATCTGAAATACCAGTAGGCTGTAAGATGGTCTCTGAACCTGGGCCTCTACAGAATGCATGATACACACTGTATTTTTGATAGATGCTAGTTCCCTTGGCTCTTTCAGGTTTCAGTTCAATTATTTGAAATCACACCAGAAGGTGTGTTGTCTTCATCCAATCTGAGCCCTGCCAGTATGGGTGCTCAACAAGAAAAAATGCACTGCAACAGGTACCTGGACGGTCATGGACCTCGAACCCTGATAGACCAAGGTACGCTAGATTCCCACATTGCACTTCCTCCCTCATCCGTCTTTCTTCCTCATTCCTCTAAGAATGTTTTTTTTTCTTCTAAAGAATGAACTCTGACCTTGTGTCCTGCTTTTGTGTGACTGCCCCTAGCTAAAGAGGAGGTGAAGGGGAGCTATGCTGTGGTGTCAGAAGGTGACCAGCCTGAGGGCCAGATGACATGGGTGATGCTACACAGAGACCTCCCCGGATACCCAGAAGACAAAACCCTACAGATCTGTTATGTGTTTGCAGATGGAAAACAAACGGTAAGTTAGCGTTAAACTGAAAGGATTCGGCCCTTAACGTTTTCCTACTATAGAGAATACCGTAGATACAGCCTGATAACAATCCTGATAATTGAATTGTACTCTATCAAATTATTGCTACAGTTTAGTTTTCAGTGTCAGTGAGTTTCAAGTGTGTTTGCCTTCATGTGAAGAATGCCTTCATGTTTCCTCATACTGTCCTTTGAGTTTGTTTCACTTCTGTGTTCTGAGAAAAGAGTCAACATATAACACAGATGACATTCCATTCTGTGATGATGCTGTGCATCAGGTTTGGCCAGTCATGAGTCATTGAGAGACTGCATACCACGGAGAAGCACAGAATGAATGGTGTCAAGGTTGGCTCGAGTCGGTCGGAGAAAACCCCACTTCACAGAAAAAATAACATTTACTGGCTCCCCTCTTGACGGCAGAGATTTTTTTTTGTTTATAGGAGGTTGTTCACTATGCAATGAGAGATGTTCTCTTTTGTGAATTTACATAATGTTAGAGTCCTCCTTAATGCAACAAACCAAATCAAATCTAACTACGATTGCCTACGATTTTATGTAGACAGTGCCAGGGGGCATCGGAATGCATCTGGAGTCATCCAGACAAGAGCACAGATCAGAGGATAAAACTGTGTTCATCACATCTGTTGATATTCTTTGCTACTTAGTAAGTTATTAACTCACTAATAGCATTCATAAGGGACTGTTCACCAAATTACTATTAATATTGTTTTCCTTATCCTGTAAGGAGTCTATGGACAAGGTTGGAAATATATGCATAGACACTATGGATTTATATTCCCTGGCCCTGTTTCCAAATGCTAATGTGTTATTTTTTTGGGGAGAACTGCAAATGGTGGCAACATGTCTTCAAGGTGCACACCAGTCACGTGATCATCCATCTAGAATCCAGCTAAAAAGTCCCACCTTGCATTTATTTATTTTAATTTCATCACACAATGCAAATAAGTCACCTATTTTGACCACAGTGTAAAAGATGGAATTTTTTTTTAAATGAATGTCAAGGGCTCATGGACTGTAGGCTGCATTGAACACCACCGATAGGCTACTATAGGCTGCATTGAACACCACCGATAGGCTACTGTAGGCTGCATTGAACACCACCGATAGGCTACTATAGGCTGCATTGAACACCACCGATAGGCTACTATAGGCTGCATTGAACACCACCGATAGGCTACTATAGGCTGCATTGAACACCACCGATAGGCTACTATAGGCTGCATTGAAAAACACTGATAGGCTGCTATAGGCTGCATTGAACAACACTGATAGGCTACTATAGGCTGCATTGTATATATGCTATTTCTATATGAACATGTAATATGCTCCATTGGTTTTATTGGCAGGGAACTCAGTGAAAGTAGCTGCCTGCTTGCTACTGTACCCTTTAAAGTGGGCACAGCCTCTGTGTTCACTGTGAACGCTTGCTGGAAGTTGTACAGAATTCTCGACATTGAACTTTACCTCACAAGATCAGAAATGTGCTGAGTGACTTAAAGTATTTGAGGGACTGATATAACCGGAGAAAATGTAAGGATACAAAACCAAACTGCAATCTATTGTTCTAAATGTCTGTAAGTTCAGACCTCAATTTAATACAACAAATTAAATAACCGCAGTGCATGGTACTGTAGTTTGGCATCTCCTATTTTAGAGGTACTTTCATACCAGATCTTTGCTACTATATGAATGCAAATTGTTCTAAATCAAACCCTGTTTTTAAGGAAAGGCATCCGCATCCCGGACAGTCGTATTTGGGGATGAGGACATTGGCTTATTTACCCGACAACCGTGATGGGAGGCGGATCCTGATGCTTTTGGAAAAAG
>JACXGI010006890.1:14426-39881 GCA_016801175.1 Esox masquinongy
TGTGTGTGTGTGTGTGTGTGTGTGTGTGTGTGTGATGATTGAGGGATTCAAGGGATGCATTTGCTAAATGTATAATTTTCATTCAGTATTGTGCACTACTATGTAAACGGTCTATCCAAGTGTTTCATCAATATCACATTTTCATCAGTATACAGAAATGAATATATTAATTATTCTTCTTCTTTTCATTTAGTGACCACTATCCAGACCCTGACTACCTGAAGACAATGAGAAAAATACTGAAAGACAAAGGCATGGAATGAGAGGCGAATAAGGTCAAATCGGCAACAATCACCAATAATGTCAACATCATCATTAATGTCAGCTCAGAGAAAAATCTGAAAGGTGCTGAATCTTCTACTGTAGTCAATAGGTCTGTGTGGAAATATTTTAGACCACTACAGCAGGTTTAAATATGTTCATATGTTTATGTTGCCGCAATGTATTGTGTGTTTTGTTTCTTTGGAAAAAATGATAATATATTTGTACTTTAATTTGATATGTCCTTATGTTCTGAATGTGTCATAAACAGTTGATTCCTCTATACTCCCTCTTGTGGTTGTCAGTGTGTTTACTTCCAAACCAGTTTATGCACTGTGTTCCCCATCTAATTCACTGCTCTTGATCAGGCCCAATCCCAAATCCTTTCACCAGGGCCCTATTCCTGTTCTCCAGTATACAGACTTCTCATCTTCAACAAGAAATGTGTTCTCCAAGAATTAACATCATTTATCATGGCTGGCCTAATGCAAAGACAAAAAATCTTGTCAATACCTGTTCTGATCCTTCAGAAATCTGTGAAACTAGTTACTTGTAATGTAGATATTGTTTTCCTATTTCAACACCAACTAGTTCGCTTGAAAAGCAAACAGTGTATCATTATATCTGTTAAGGCCCATGTAAGTAACCATCTGTGTCGGATTAGTTCAATCGCCAATGACTCAGACTCATGGGTATCGCAGAATGACAAAACAATGCGTGAATAACTGAAAATCCCCAAGGATCAGAGACTGCTTCAAACATAAAAAACACACATTTGGCAAGACATTTACAAAATATCTTCAATATAAGCTCTTATCAGTGGTTATCTAATCTTAATTATTACAACTTTGATTTTAAAACAAAGCTCTGTCTCGCACAATTCTTGCCAAACCACACAAGTTTCTTTCAGACACGGTGCTTGTAAACCGGGCTCTACCTCCGTGCAACAACAGCCTGTGAGACCAAGCCCATTTTACCGAGAACAAGTTCACCCTCCTACTGTTAATCTTTTTCTTTTCTCCTTCCTTCCTCCTGCCCTGGTGTGTTATTGGTCCAGATTGCCGAGTGTGAACTTTCCCAGGGTGATGGCAAGGACCTCTATTCTCTTCAAACTGAATTACAGCCCGGGCTTCATACAGACAATAAAGTCTAATCTCATTGGCTGGTCCCATTAGGGAGGTGTCTGTCATCTGTGGGTGCCTCTTAAACCACTTTCTCCTGGACGTCTCACAGCAGAGTCATCAGTCCCAACTGTCAGGGTCTGGAGCCAGAGCGCGTCCACAGCCACCACAACGACAGCTTTCATATCTGTCTCACTGAAGGGCTGATGTAGTCACCCCACCCCCCCCCCCGACTCTCTGGCACCTTGCAAGCTTTTATCCTCCAGCACATTCTGGCACCCACTGTCATCACCCTTCTCTTCATTTCATCGGAAGCTGCCTTTATTTTTCAGAGACCTATTATGAAAAGAAATTGTGTGCGTTTGCGCAAGTGCATATTGTGTGTGTGTGTGTGTGTATGTGTGTGTGTGTGTGTGTGAGACTCAGAGAGAAACCGTGTTTGTGATTGATGGTGTTTCAGTCAGCAGCATTATGTCCCACTGTGACTGTGTCTGATAAGATATGACCGCAAATAACAATAACCCCTTTGACCAAAACCAAAAAACACAGTTTTATTGGGCGAAGAAACCTGGACTCCTCAACTTGAAGAATAAATTTTTTCTCAGATCTTGTCCTTTCTCTTCCGATCCTGTCTCTGAATTGCTCCCAAATGCCCCCCTATCCTCCACACAGTGCAATCATTTTGACCACAGCCCTATGAGACACTGTTACCATCTGGGACGCAAATAATGTCTCTCTGTACTAAGCAGGTGTACAGTTCCCTTGTTAGTGGTGATAAATGGGCTGTGGGGTTAGTTTCATTAGGGTCTTTAATTTGAACCACAATTAGATGTGATCCCTTTTGGTAGACAAAGCAGATTCACAGACGATTCATTAAAAAACCTGTGCCACGGATGCTGAAGATGGATGTTTCTGGTCTCACTGGCCCGGTCTGTGTCTCTGGCTCCGGGCCTTGTTTATAGTTTACAACTGAATTGAACACTCACAAGGCAACTTTTCCCGCTTTAATCTGTACAGACATGGTGGTTATTTTAGTAGAAAGAGCAGGTAGAAACACACAGGAAATGGGTTGATGTTGGAAGTATGTTAATGATAAGAATGTCACATTGGTGAGGAAAATGACACTTACATTCAGATAATATGAAATTAAAATGCTGTTGGCTTAGTGTGATTTCTGCAGGAGTATTAGGTTCTACTGCTTTTTATTATGAGGAAAGTTGACTAAGAAAACATTCTCATTTCCATTAGTGCAAAACAAATATTTTTGTTCTGCTATCAAATAATAGGGATGATTACAAAGTTTGACAATGGTCAAGATGTCCATACAAAACCTCCAGACATTCAATCAGTAGCCACGTGCATTATTGATCAGCGACAGACAGCAGAGTGAAGCTGTGCCCTGTATGTTCAGAGATTTTTCTTACTGTCTTTTAATATCCCCTGAAATATTGTCTCCTTCACAAATGGTACCATATTCCCTAAATAGTGCATTACTTTTAACCAGATAATTTTTTTGCTCTGGTAAATAGTGAAGTATAAAGGGAATAGGGGCCATTTGGAAGACATCCCCTGAGACCGTGAGTCAGAATGAAGAACAACAAAAATAAGTACTCAACCAAGAGCTTTACCACACAAAGTGCCTTGGAAAACAATGTAAAAACTGAAGAATGGAAACACAAGAGGACGTACATGGATTTTAATCGTCATCTGTCATCTGAGCTAGTGTGCCTCATCAGGTAACAGCCCATCCAGTGGCCCCCTGTCTGTCTCTCTGACAGACGTTTGTACTGCATCCCATTTGTGTCACCATGTCTCCTGTTTTACAGGCCCTATAAACCCTCTGTGACAGGGTGGAAAAGAGATGGTAGGCCATCAATTAGACTCAAATGGTGTCCGGAAGAAAACCTGTCTGATGCCACAAAGGTGAGCAGAGTCCATCTTACTAGAAAAATGCTTTATGGTGTGATAAATCCAACCAAGAGAGGTTCACGTGCGGCTCCAACATTTGGTCTGTGAAGGCTACTGGATGTTCTCTCATCTCTCGCCACAAACGAGTTATCTAGCTAGGCCAGACCTCTGACCCAGGCCTCTGACCGAGACATCTGACCCAGACCTCTGACCCAGACATCTGACCCAAATCTCTAGCAGTGGGACACTGGTTTCAATGTTTACAGCAAGGTCATCTTAATGGGATGACAGACCAACCAATATGTTGATTGGCTTCTTTACTCTCAGAAAGATAGGCACCGAAAGGGATATTTGGCCATACTCATGGGAGAACCCCTTGAAGAAACCTTGGGGCATAAGCTATATGCCTTTTAGTTCCTGTTAGAACCCTTCTGGATTCCATGTAGAACTCTTTCCACAGTGTTCTTGAAAAAAGGTCTATGTGGAACTAAAAAGGGTTCTACATGATTCTCTGAGGTACCATATTCCATGCTTTCAAATGCCACTGAACAAACCTTTCCTTCCTCACGCGCGCATTCAAAAGACAACACTCGTCACACACCCACTCAATCCCTATACCGCTGATATCATATCTAGATTCTGGCCCTTTGCACCCTTTCACTTCCCTGTAACTCTTTAAGGCCCTGCACTTTTCATCTCTGACAGAGACCTGTCACGCTCTCTGCTTCCCCGGTGGATCCGCTTCTTCTGGCCGAACCAAAGACTGAGAGATGGCCGGCTGGATAGCCCCCAGGCCTATTGTACGCTAAGGTTAGCGAGACACTTCAGTGTGTTGGTATCTTTCTATAGCCCAGCCGAGGAGAGTGTCACTGCAGAGATCTACCCCAAAGATAGCTCAGTTGGCCCCTATTCCTCCTTTTAACTCTAACATTGGCTCTTTGGAGAGGCTAGCGATGGTGAAGTGTGATACCGTCCTCTGTTAGACCCACCGCCATATTTGTACCGCTCACTCAAAGGTCAGCGACACGCCTTTGCATTGCATGCTCTCTGGACCCTGTTTAATAAAAGTCAATTGAATAGCATGCAATAAAAAGAATGAAAGAAAGCCAGTGAAATGAAAGGAAACCTAGCAAACTGATTTTTTTTAAACACATTTGGTAGACCAACCCGATCTAGTGTGTAGGTCTAATAGCCCCTGCTAGTGAGAGCCCCTTGCTCTGGCTCGATAACTCGTTACCCTAATAAAGCTCCAGTGCAGTGCTCTGTCTCTGAGATGAGAGCACAGGGACCAGTCAACTCTGCTGGTGGTGTTCTCTGCTGCCATTTGAACAGAACAATAATACAGAGAAAAGGGGACACATAAAAGGGGATGCGCTAAACTAAAAACGAGAGCAATTTTCTCATAGATACAGTGAACTAGCTGTTTTACCTAGAGGGAAGCTTCAAGAGGCATCACACGAACAGCACAGTGAAGTGGAGTAAATGTGCCAAAGACGGTCATTTGCAGAGACTTCAAAGTCCGCATTAGGCAGTCAAAGTGAAGTGGAGACAAAACGCAGACACGCCTATGAAATGCAGTCCTACTTAACAATTGGCCACTCTGAGGCCTGGCCTGATCCGGCCCAGATCCGTGCAGCTCCTCTCCCAGCCTTGCTTCTGATCCTGCAGGCCCCTGGGTGCTTCAGCTCAGGTTCTGGATGGATGGGGTGGCCCTGCTTGCTTAGTCCCCAGTCTCCAGACAGAACAGCTCCCCTCAACACTCGATGCAGTGATTAATGAGCTTTTAGGTGACAAATCGCCCCCGTGGCACAGCTATGGGACCAAGCACTCTGGCACTGCGTACGGTGGCCAGCGCCTCCCGATCAATCGATGCAGCAATGTTTCTCTTTTTTAGCTCAATCTTCATCTTCTCTCCTTCTTCCCATCTCTCCGTGTTCCTATCTCTCTATTCCTCCTCTCTCTTTGTCTTTTTGTCTCACGGACATTCTGTACGAACAAAGAGTATACATTAATTTCCAACACATGGCAAGCTAAATAAAACTGACAGCATACAATAACGAGAGTTTATAAACAGGATTTTCAGTTGGCATTCTCTTGATTTCTAAATCAAGAGAATGCCAAAATCGAACTGTTTGTGGAGATTTAATATAACCTGTTTGGGCCAAACTCATTTCCAATCTAAATGGAAAACTGAGAAAGACGCCTCATCCACCAATACTGAAGGCCACTAAATTCAATATTACTCTACAACCGAATGCATTAAGAGGTATTCTATGTTGTTTTTACATTCTATTTTTTTCTCTATATATTTCTCTCCACCCCCCCTCCCGATTACGCTCTCGACCGTTCTCACATTCCAGTCCCCCTTCCCCTCTGATACCTTGTCAGACCGTTGGTTGGGATTTTCTTTAACCTGACTAATGTTATTATGCTGGCCATTGAAGGTATAACACAACACCCGTGCCTCAATAAAGCCATAACCTTGATATTTACCCTTCCCAACGCACTTTACTATATTTTAATATCCAATATCTATTTGCTCTCCGTGAGATGGTGTATTTTAATACACGGCGTGGGCGAACAGGTAGGCATTGGCAATGGGGACATTAAAGGCTATTCAAACAGTGGCAACGAGGATGTAATCAGTGTACACAGACAGGCTGAGGTGATCCAGCATGTAAAGGTCAGATCGAAGAGAAAATTGGCTTTTCAATATTGAATAATTAATGTGATCAGCTTCTAGCTGATAGCCCTGCTCTCGTTTGCCAGGATACCCCTTCCTGTTAAATAAACAGGAAATGTGATTGTCCCGGGGCAGTCGAGTGTTCTCTGATGTACTGTCAACATTCAACTGAGGATTTGGACGACACGTTAACTGTTTGTCACATGGCTAGTTGAGCTGAAGACACACATCCCTCTTTTTCCTTCACAAAGACGCTGTCATTCTCTCCCGAGACCGACCCACATGCTACCGGGATGAATGTGATATCGCTCTGTGTGTGGCTGCGCCGGGGCAGCGGACGGCCTCTGAGACAAACCATTACAGAGGGAGAGGTGCCACAATGTATGACACTGTGACGCGGCGAACGCTTCTCCCTTTTATTTCTTAATAAAAGGATTTCTCTCTCCCGACGGCTGATATATCTCCGGCTGTTTCTGCGAGGGGAGAAGAGGAGGGGAACCCGAGGAGGATATGTTTCCTGACAGTGGTCTGTCTTCTTAATGGCGTAGACTTCAACATAACCTTCAACAGTCGAGCGCCAAGCATGGCACTGGGCGCAGACGCCCCCTTCACTGGCAGTTTACCCGGGTCCCCAGGCTCCAATAAATGTCACACACTCATCACTCCCTGACCACGGCCTCATTTAAAACTCCCGACTTAACGGACAAGTCATAAATCTGAAAATACAGACCCCACTTCCCTTTCGCTCCCTCCTAGCTTCTTTCTGCCTTGTCTGTGTGCGCGCGCGCATGTGCTCGCGCGCGTGTTTGGCCAGAGGAATTGCCACGTCTCCACTGTAATATTCCATCTTCTCGATTCTCTCCCTCCATTCTCCACCTCCGCTTCCCCCTCTCTCTCCCTTCATCTCCTCTTCTTTATGGCCAACATTTGAAGCCCTGATGCTCTGGCTAAGCTAGCATTTGTCCAGAGGGCTTATTGGGTTAGGAGGGGGTAGGTGGAGGTAATATTTACCATGTGTAAGGAACTTCATAACTCACTACCTCTTTGAGGAGAGATGACAGTCTTCTGATGGGTTTGATGGGATGATAATAGGGGCATTGCACAGGCAGAGTAAAGCAGTTCAGGGGAGTTTGACGGGGTGACATTCGGGGCATGGATACAAGTCACTACAAAATACAATTTGAGATGCAATGCCGACTTATTTGAATATGATAAGAAGCAGTCAAACCTGCGTACTCTCCACACACTAGGGATCTTTCACATAAAAACATATCACTAAGGTCAAACCGATTCTGCCCTTGTGACTGTCACCCATAAGCCTCCATTGCACCCGTCCCCAAACGGCACCCAATTTCCTACGCAGTGCACTACCTTTGACCAGACCCTATGGGCTTACGAGGCTCTGGTCAAAATAGTTCCCTGTATAGTGAAGAGGGAGCCTCTGTCAGTACTTTCTCCCTTTTTCCCTGGTGGTCTGGACCTTGGCTGTCAGAGTGTTGTTGGACGAGCGCATCCTCCTGCAGTGACAGGTATTTATGTGTGATTAATGGGCCAGGACAGGCTCTGCGAGGGTGAGGCAGATGTCCAATCAAACCCGAGAAAATCACAGCAATTAGTGACTGACTGATGAGGTCACACACACCGCGCTGGTTACTGCTGGGGTTTAGAACATCCTGTTCACCCTGACGCTACCCAACAAGGACTGTCACACGCCTCGAAACAGTGGGGGGAGGCTTTGTCATCTTGTCAGGTTTGTGTCGTTCCGGTCAAGCTCAATACACGAGTCCAGTTCAAAACACGAACAGAGCCTTCGGAAGTAAGTATTTAGACCATTTCACTTTCCCCACATTTTGTTGTATTTGTTGATGAAGATGGCTTCAGTGTCTTTTTTTTGCCATTCATTTACACACAGCACCCCATAATACCACCCAAAGTCATAGCTGTGTGCTTCGGGTTGTTGCAATGCTGATAGATCCTGAATCAGGAGAAGTGCTCCGCATCCAGTTTTCTGAGAGGACCTCTTTCCCTCCTTCATTTCTGACTCGCCTCTTAGTCCCTGCCATTGGCGCTCCCATGATGCTCCCACCACCTTGCTAGTTTGACAAGTTCTCAGATGGACTGAAAATCTTTTTCCTCATGCTTTCAGAGTCCTTCAGGTTGTAAGCCTTTTACTCTACCATAAAGATTGATTGATGGAGTGCTGCGGAGATGGCTGTCCTATCTCTGCAGAGAAACTGAAGGTCTTAGAGAGTGAACATTGGGTTCTTCCCTGACAAAAGTACTTCTTGGCCTGTCATGTAGTTTGGCTAGGATGGAGCTCTAAGAAGAATGTTGGTGGTTCACAAGGATTCAGCCCACTGTACTCCTGGGAACTTTCAGTGCTTAAGCAATTTTTAGCAACCTTCCTCAGATCAATGCCTCAACACAATTCTATCTCAGAGGTCAAAGGAGAGGTTCTTGGACTTCACGGCTAGGATTTTGTCTGACATGCAATGAGAACTGTAAGACCTTTTACAGAGGTAAAAGGTCTTACAGTTCTCATTGCGTCTTTCTAAATCATGTCCGATCTATTGAATTAGCCACAGGTTAACTCCAAACAAGTTCTAGAGATGTACAAAAGATCATCATAGGACGCAGGATGCATCTGAGCTCAATCTGGAGTGTTATGAACCAAGGTCTGAATATTTGTACATGATATATTTAAGATATTTAAGTATTATGCATATGAGTAATTTAAGTTTTAGTTTTCTATAAATTGGCAAACATTTCTAAAAATGTGTTTCTGCTTTTTCATTTCGGGGATTTATGTATAGATTGATGGCAAAAAAAGGTGTATATAATCTATTATGAATTAAATCTGAACACAAAAAAATGTCGCACCGTATATACTGTTGTCCAGATTATTTCCAGCTCATGTCAGTTTACACGTAATAATGTTTAAATCATAATCTGATCATAATGTGTCTTTAATTTTCTACCGCAGAAAAATAAATGAACAAAGGATATGTGTTATCACTAAGTTTGAACAGGGAGTGATTGGATTATAAGAGCCCAGCATCCATTGAGAAATGTAAGATATAAAATCCATCCGGTACTCATCCACACAGGTCCATCTGGAACCATGGAGCAATCTCTTTTCCTGTCATCTGTGTTCTGACCATCCGGACCCCAGAGGAACAGGGGACACAGGCGGACCAGGACGCCTGACCCATCTCATTAAATTGGACCGGAACAAGGCCCCTCTATCACCAAGGGTCCGGTGTGATGCACTGGACCCACGACTCCGTGAGACAGCAGCAATTCATCCCTTTTATTCATCCCCTTGTTCTGTCCGTCTATACCTTCCAATCCTCCATACCTCTCCCTCCCTGGGCGAACGTCCAGCCTTCGCCTAAGTTTCCCCAGCCAACCCATCACCACTTCACCTCTCCATCCCTCTTCCTCACATCCACCCAACGCTCCGCTTCCTCAACCTCTCCACAATGACATCACGGAGATGCAGTCATTTCCAAACTCCTTGTGAGTGATACCCAGCCCTAAAGGATACATGTTAGGGTATTAGGGTATTCGCGCCCACGGGTGGCCGGTGATTGATAGCGCTGCGTCTCCGAAGGGAAACTGATGGATGGCCGCTGGACCTCCAGGCAACAGCTGCTGGGGGTGAGTGTGCATTCAGAGGTGGGAGGATGGAGCCGGAGCCCCTTCGGACATGTCCCCTCCCTCAGCTCGGATCCCAGACGCTCAGGACAACCATGATCACAACAGCTATCTGGAAATGATCAAACAAACCGGTGATATGTGAGCATTGACTGTATTCTACATTGTTTTGAAAAACCTTCTGATTTAATAATGGATCCTGTGATTTCATTGGTTGACTGTCGCTGAAAATCCTGTTTCCTTTTTTTGTTTGAGGAGCAACCGCCGGGGGAAAGATCAGGTGGGAGGGAAGTGGGACCATGAAGCTATGGAACGCTGACGGATTTGTAGTATTATTTGATGTTTTGGGGTTGACATGATCTGAATAAATGTAAATGTTGAGAACTTAAACTTGAACCTCAATTAGAACCGTAACCTGAATAGCACACCGTAGTAATTCCAAATAGAAATTCTTAAGTAGGCTGCATGTAAGTCGGTAAGTTGGCGACATACTTTGTTGGAACTCTTCCATAGCCATAATAATAGTAACACTTTAATAATAATAACACTTTCAACCAGTTAAAGTGAATCAAGAAGGATCTTGTGTGTGCGTGCTGTCCGCCCATTCACGGGACAATAAACAGACCCACATAATAGTAATTAGGTGTCAAAAGCACCCTTTAGTCCAGTAACCCTCCGGGTGGTATTGATCACTAAGCTGTGGTAAACAACACATGGATTTAATTGTGAGTAAAACAGACTACACAACAACCAGTACAGTCATAATTGATTTTATCCGCCTTAAATTCGCCTGGACAGTTATCGACTGGGGCGGCGGGGTTGTAACGCTGTAGCGACTGACAGGTCGTTGTTTTGGAGTACTGTTTTGTCCTGGCATTCGGCAGCAGTGATGCAGTGTCTCCTGGGTAATGCTGGGCTACAATAATGAGTCCCCCAGTCTCTGATCTTGTCTGGAGGAGGAATGTTTACTACGGCTGAGATCAGAGAGGCTGATAAGCCTTGGGTGGTGTTTGTATCAAAGGTGCAGTGACGATTTAGGATCGGTTTTGCCTTTTAGATCACAATGAATGAGATGACAGAAGCCAGAGGAATCCTGATTCTGGATCAGTCCTTCTACTCCAGGAGGGCTGAGACATAAGTCCCGAGTGCCAAAGTAGCGGTGGGACTGTGTTTCCTACAGTTGTGCTTTTTGGTCCATCATTGTTTCAGCTATATGATGGTTGTTGGTGAGCAGGGAGTGACAAGAAGCGGAAGCTCTTGGAGCAGGGGTAGGAATTTACAAACAGGTCTGACTTCTATGATACAGGGATTGTTGTCCTTCTGGCAGGTACTTCCATCTCTCTAGAGATACTCTGAAGCTCTGTTAAAGTGGCCATAAGGTTGTTGGTCACCTCTCTGACCAAAGCTCTTCTTGCCTGGCTACTTAGTTTGGCCAGACAACAATGATGTAGTCCACTGGGCTCCAGGGAACATTATTTTCTATAGCAATTTTTATAATCTTCCACAAATCTTCTCTAAGGGTTCTATGTAGAATTCTTTAGGCTTTGTCACTTGGTTCATGCATTATGAAGTGTGGGACCTTATATAGGCAGATGTGTTCCTTCCAAAATCATGTGCAATCAATTGAATTTACCACAGATGGACTCCGATCAAATTCTAGAGACATCTTAAGGATAAACAAAGTACAGGATGCACCTGAGCTCAATTTGGAATGTCATCACAAAGGGTCTGAATGTTTAAGTAAATTTCATATTTCACTTTTTCCATTAAATAATTTGGCTCAGATTTCTAAAAACACATTTTGGCTTTGTCATTGTCAGGGAATTTGAAGATTGATGGGAAAAACATATATTTAATTAACTATAAATTTAATGAATACTTTCTCAAGGCACTGTATTAAACTGATGAAAAGAATTCAAATTAAATATAAAAAAATATATTCATATTTATATTTAACAGACTTCTGGGAATGAAATGTTCTGGTAGGACGTTATGCTCAAATACCTACAGATGTCGTGATGAAGTACCTTGGAAGCTTGGGACAAAATTTTATTAATTCAACTGCAGTCATTGCGCACCACCAGTTATTGAGTGTAAGTGGACAATCACAAGGGCATTGAATACAGCATAACATTTCAAAATTAATAAGTTAAGTGACAGAAATATTCAGTGGCAGAAATATGCAAAAACTAAGAAAATAAGAAAGGGGACAAGTAATTCTAAGTAAAAAATGTACTCTATTGTAAGATTATTTGGCCATTTTTATTAATAGGGGAAAAGGAAATAATCCTGAAATGTAGCCTGCACATTTCACTTTGGAAACTAAACAGTCATTGAGTGTATTTGGAAAAATATATATCCTATTATAAAAATAGAAATTAATTTACACCATCAATGTTGGCATGGTTTGGCTTAATAATTGTCCATTGAAAAGTTCAGAGTGTTGACGGTAACAGGGTTGACGGTAACAGGCTTGACAATTTAGGCATGAACTAGCCATTATTAGCTATTAAATGAAGCTAATGAGACCACATTGATGACAGGTTTTAACTAGTAAAGAAAAGTCACTTTTTATATTAATGACTATTAGAAGCAGAACAATTTTGCTGGGGGACAGGTCAAAATACCTTTTTTGAAAATTATGAAATTGTTTTTAATGCCTAATGATGGCAATACATGATTAGTTTTCACCTTATATAATGAGAAACAAAAAAAACATGCACTGACACTTGAAAGTACACATGCTTAACTTAAATGCAGTTCATATTATATGCAAATATATCAGAGGTACGCAAAGGGCATCCGCTTTGTAGAATGTCCCTCATTTAACAGACAATCTTACCCAGGGTGACTTACAGTTAGTGCATTCATCTTACAATCCAGACCCAGACCATGCAACCTTCAAGCTGAGTTGTCACGCCTCTTCACACGCTACAAGGCAGAACTGACACACACAATCCTGTTTAAGACTAGCACAATTATTAAGAAACTGCAAACTATTTTCTTCTAAGTTGTTTTGGAATTTATATTCAATATTCAGAAATGATTTATGTTAAAGAAATAGGAAACACTTTTAAACCAACATCGGTGAGGCAATCAATTTAAATCAACCAGTATGCTGTGAAATAGGATTAAGAGACGAATTGAAGTTAACTTACAAGATTCCTCTGAATAAAGCCCACCTTAGGGTTTTTCATTAAGACAAACACACACACACACACACACACACACACACGCACACACACATACACACCAACACACACACAAATACCCCCCACAAACGTATAACATTTTACTATCCTTTTGGGGCCTCCAAACATTACCAAAGATCCTATTTTTCTTAACCCTAACCCTTAATTCTAACCCTGACTCTAACCCCAAGTGTAACTTTTACACTAAAACTAATCCCTGAACATACATATGCTTTTCCTAAGGGGGACCCGGGACCTGGTTTTACTATCCTTGCAGGTATTGTTGGTCCTCACCAGTATAGTAAAACATACATGCACATCCACAAACACACACACATTTGCTTTTCTATCCTTGTGGGATAATGTTGCCCTTACCTTATCCTCAGTTAACCATTATGCCAGTATTTACCTAGTCCTAACATCTAAACCTAACCCGTAATTCTTAAACCAAAATGAATCCCAATTTTAACACCAACCCCAATTGTAAATTTATTCCTAAATCTAACTTCTAAGCCGGAAATTGTCTTTGTCCTAGTTGATTCTGGCTAAAATATACAGTGAGGACCAAGCACCTTTCTACCTTTATTTGTCAGTGTTTACTATATTTTTAGGGGGAGCCCTGGTCCCCATAAGCACTGTTGTTAATCCAGGATCTCTCACACACACAGACACACACGCACACACACACACAACACACACACACACACACACACACACAGCACACAGATACATACACACCAACACATTGTGGCCAGAAGATAACAAATGGCCCCCATCACTGTTCCCCCATTTCCACACACATTCCAACAGTGTTTTTCGAATCTCAGCTTCAACCAAGCCCTACAATTATTTATCACTCTAATCTGTCTGGTCAGACAGATAGAGATAAAAAGACGACGGGAGGCCATGTTGGACAAGGGTGCATGTGTATGATTCATCACTTTGTCCTTTGGGCCCAGATTAATATTTGAATGTAATTATTAGTTCCCTAGCCATTAGCGTACTGGCTAAATGAAATCATGTGAAATAGGTATTTCATTAAAGTTAGCGCAGATGGGAAAGGAGAAATCACTGGCAAGGCAATCCCAGCGCTAAATGAAGGATGGGATACGACAAACAGACATGGAACACTCAGGGTTCTAGAGTGCTGTTGTGCATTCTAATATGGAACTGCTATGATCTTAACAGTGTCTACCTTTATGGTGTCTACCCGTAACTCATTGAGAAGGGCATCCCCTCATTACTGTGGCTATGTTAAAGAAGACATAAATCAATGACTGACCTAAATGACTAGATGTTTGGTTTGAATTAGATTTTTATACAAGGACTTTTAATATGTAAATGATGAGAGTAATTGAAAAATGTCTAGCGGCTTTTATAAGTATCCTACAAGCTGTATTTCTGCATATGAGCTTAATTGAGTAATTGTTAGAGGGTATGGATTATAAAAATGTTTCATATTTAGCAGGACAACAATTATGTAAAACTAACTTATCTATAATCCAAACAGTTGAGACTAATTTATCTATAATCCAAACTGCTGGCTTAAAGTTCAATACCAGGTGATCACTGAAGGTCAATAAACCATGTACAAAGGTCATTATAGATGCAGAGAAGACATATTCCTGTAAAGTGTCTCTGTGTTTTAATGTGCTTGTGTGTGTGTGTGTGCGTAAAATCCCAAAAAAGCTTAAAGGCTGTTAGGCATAGGTTTCTTTCTAGCTACACCCCAAGGGGAATTCCCTCAGTCGACACTAAAGAAGACAACCACACACCGCTGCTCGCCTCATATTGGATGCTCCAAGAACATCCCATGTAGATAATGGTTCTACAAAGGAGTGGTTTGGAGACAATAATATAATAGAATACATTCACACCAGTCACATCTCCACAAGGGATTCATTTCTACTGGGTGTTTGTATGTGCACTTCTGCACGTGCGCAAACAAACGCACGCGCACACACGAACCCAGCCATCCACATATCGTATGCACACACACAAACACATTCGTGCCGACGGACTGTGAATGTGGGGATCTGAAGCAGGGGTGATCCTTAGCGCTAGTGACTAGGTCACATGGTCATATGAAATGGAACCCTCCCTCACGCTCTAGAACCGTACTGGCTCCGTTCTCCGCTCATCCACAGAGCTCATGTTCTGTCACAACTAATGAGAGCCCTGGAACCGGAGTGATAGATCCACTCTGGCATCTTCCTCACAGGGAAACAGCCTTACTCTATTTTGGACGAGTAGATATGTCCGCTTCATGGACTCCTTCACGAATGTGTTGTGTAAATGGATATGATACATTTGTTAAGGACTGTTATTGGAACAAGATTTAATTCATGTTAGGTCCTTAGGCCGACTATTTTGACCCAATGGTCTGTGACAGTAATGTAATTTTAAAATGTAAAATATAATGGATGAACTAGTACGTCATGGTAAATTGTGAATTATAATACATTTATTTTCTACAACCCCGTTTCCAAAAAAAGTTGGGATGCTGTGTAAAATGTAAATAAAAACAGAATGCAATGATGTGTAAATCATTAAACTATATTTAATAGAAAATAGTACAGAGACAACAAATCAAATGTTGAAACTGAGACATTTTATTGTTTCTTGAAAAATATATGCCCACTTTGAATTTGATGCTAGCAACACATTTTAAAAAGATTGGGACAGAGGCAACAAAAGACTGGAAAAGTTGTGTACTGTAATGCTAAAAAACTAAGCCTGGTGGATTATCACACAAGCAATTAGGTTAATTGGCAACAGGTCAGTAACATGATTGGGTATAAAACGATCATTCCAGAGAGGATGGGTCTGTCAGAAGTAAAGATGGGGAGGGGTTCACCACTCTGTGAAAGACTGCGTGGGCAAATAGTGCAACAGTTGAAGAATAACGTTTCTCAACGTAAAATTGCAAAGAGATTGGGGATCTCAATCTATGGTACATAATATCATTAAAAGTTTCAGAGAATCCAGAGAAATCTCAACGTACACAATGGACAAGCCTGAAAACCAATAATGGATGCCCGTGATCTTCGGGCCCTTAGGCGCCACTGCATTAAGAGACATGATTCTGTAGTGGAAATCACAGCTTGGGCTCAGGAACACTTCCGAAAACCATTGTCTGTGAACACAGTATGTCACTGCATCCACAAATGCATGTTAAAACTCTACCATGCAAAGAAGAAACCATAAATAAACAAGATCCCGAAACGCTGCCCCCTTCTCTAATTTATGATGGACTGAGGAAAAGTGGAAAACTCTCCTGTGATATGACAAATCAAAATTTGAAATTTGGAATCGTGGACAACCGCGTCCTCCGGACTAAAGAGGAGAGGGACCATCCGGCTTGTTATCAGCGCACAGTTCAAAAGCCAGCATCCATGATGGTATGGGGGTGCATTAATGCACATGACATAGGTGACTGGCACACCTGTGAGGGCACCATTAATGCTGAATGATATATTCAGGTTTTGGAGCAACATATTCTGCCCTCCAGACGACATCTTTTTCAGGGAAGGCCTGGCTAATTTTTGCAAGACAATGCCAAACTAAATTCTGCATGTATTACAACAGCATGGCTCTGTAATAAAAGAGTCTGGGTGCTGAACTGGCCTGCTTGCAATCCAGACCTGTCACTCATTGAAAAGATTTGGCGCATTATGAATCAAAAAATATAACAAAGTAGACCCCGAACTGTTGAGCAGCTGAAATCCTTTATCAAGCAAGAATCGGACTACATTTCTTTCAAAACTACAGCAGTTTGGTCTCCTCAGTTCCCAAACGCTTACAGAGTGTTGTTAAAAGAACAGGTGATGCAACGCAGTGGTAAACATGCCCCTGCCCCAACTTTTTTGAAACGTGTTGCTGGCATCAAATTCACAATGTATTTTTCCAAAAACAATAACATTTCTCTGTTTCAACATTTGATGTTTTCTTTGTACTATTTTAAATTAAATATAGGGATTAATGATTTACATCATTGCATTCTGTTTTTATTTGCATTTTATGCAGAATCCCAACTTTATGGAAACCGGATTGTAATAGTATATCCAACATGGAAGGTTAGTCTGCAGAAAATTCCAGAAGAGTAACATTGCCTTAAAGAGAAACGGATTACAAGGTTGGTTCCTTTCTGGCTAGAGGACAACCTGTTTGTCCTTGAGATCCTGTCTCCATGCCTATATCTTTTACTCTCCAGGGTGGTTTATAGATGTTGCCGTTGTGCTTCTCAATACTGTTCAAAACATAGCATGTGATTACCTGGTCCCCCTGCCAGTTTGGGCCCTGACACAAAGTGTATCCAAAATGGCTGCCTTTGTAGTGCACTACTTTTTGATAAGAGCTCAAATGGTTAAAAGTAAGGCACTAATGTTTAAACAGCTCTAATGGTGCTGTTTATGTGCCTCTCCAGGATGGTGGAATTCTGCAGAGTTCTTTGAAAATCAATCTTGACTGCATGTTAGGCTTGAATATTTGACAGATCACTGTGCTGGGTTTCTATTAAACCATCTAATCATTGCATGTATTTTCGCAAAAGGGAACAATTGCTAAAGTCCAAAATGAGGGCATGATATCCAAATTGAAATCAAGCAGGAATCACAAAAAAAATCTCTGGAGGGACTGATTTGGGCCACAGTCGAACTCAGCGCCACAGTCGAACTGTCTGTTGCTGTGAGGGCCCTGACAGCCCCTGGGACCCCCAGAGACATTCATTAGTGTTGGGGAGGATTTTGATAGCTTGATATGGTCTGTTTTAATGGGGAAACTGAACATAACAGTATAGACTACAGGCTACATTTTTTTTTTCTTGTAAGAGGAAATTCAAAACTATTTTGTGCACAGGAAAGGGGAATTGCTGTAATGAGTTGCCCTGTCTAACTGCAGAGACCATCTGTTTAAAGAAATGTAAGGGCACATACGTATGCACCAATGTACATAACAGGATCACTCCAAAATACTGACACTTCAGGTCATCCAAGAACATCCTTCACCCAGAAAATGCATAACGTATAAATGTTTGGCCATGCATAACAGTATTTACATGTGTAACAACATACTTGTTAAATAAGCATTTATTTAACTGGACTGAATGAAATGAAGTGGAACAGAATTCATTCCCATTTGGATGGATGAGAGGAAGGAGCCAACTGTCAGATGAACATAAAACTGTCAATTAAAAATGATCTCTCAGAGCCCATTTTGTCAGTTCCACAGCAACCATCCCAATATCCCCAAGTCCTGGTATGACTATGCTGTAAGTGTTTGTTAAAGTGCAATTTGAATTCATTTATTACATTAGATAACACATTGCCTGTTATTAAACAACCAGTAGATTTCTTTAGGCACCTATCTCTTTGTTATATTGCACTTCTACAGAAATCAGAGCTGTGCTTTAATTCAAATATATCTTTCCACTTTTAAGGTTAAGCTGTGAAATATGGTTGCTGGAAAAAGATCTATGTCTTTGTGGAATGCCCTCTTCTTAATCCACTGTCTATATTCATTGTGAAATCCAAACACCTTTGCTTTGAAAAATTAGCCTGGCTGTGGTTCAATAAGTAATTTAAGTTAACCATAATGAGAAGCTTGAAGACACTGCCATCTGTTGACCAGAGATGAAAGCTACCAGGCCGAACTAAAGCAATGCAATTGTTTACTTCCCAAATGTCACCCTGTCCCCTTTATTGTGCACTATGTTATTCCAGAAGCCAATTTGGTCGTTGTCGAAGCTTGTGCACTATCTAGGGAACAGGGTGACATTTGGGAGGCAGTTGTAGACATTGACGCCCGTGGCAATGTGTCTTTTAGCAGTACTCTGAAAACCCTTTCTGTGATGGATGGCAAAGCCCAGCTGAGCATATTGCTGTCCTAATAAAACCTGCCCTGCAATTCACATCACTCGCTGTGGTTTTTTCACCCCGGCACCACTGCTTGTAAGAGAAAAACTGGTTTAGGTGTCAAAAAGAATGATACCCCTCCTCAGACCGCGACTCACCTCAGAGGTATAGAAAAACAGGAGAGCTATATTTACAACCCATTTTAGACCAGCTTGAGACAGCAAGATGGACCTTACTGATCAAACTTTTACCTCTTTCTTCAAAGTTTAGACTTTATTGTTAAGTTGGACAATGGATTGTTCTGTACCTAATAACAATGATTTTAATCAAACTTCAAATGATAATGTAGAAGGAGAAGAAACCTGAATAAAAAAGAGATCTGAAGATATATCAGTATACAGTGCAGTTAGCGGAGGAGCGCTGGGTACACAGGAAGTCGCTGGTGATTTCTTTGTACCCAGGGGCGTCTGTAAGTCCGCTTCCTGTTCCAGATACAAGAAGTAATAATAAGCAGTTGTGTCACAAATGGCAACTTGTTCCCGATTTAGTGCACTATGTTTGACCAGTGTCCGTAAGGTTAAAATCCATGAACTTACAGGATATCGGGATGAAGCCAGAGGGTTATTTACACATTGGCCTCAATTACGATGATCCTGTTATGGATTATGTAGTTGGGAAATAACTGTGTTCAGTGCATATGATTGGAACGAGAGTTTGCCGTCTCACCTTCCATGAGATTGTAGAGGTTGCAGTAGTTGGTGCCATGATCTTTAATGGCATACCAGTTCTCTGAGACAGACATGGCCTGCAGAGATTGAGAAAGAGAGAGAGCGTGAAAGAGTGATCGAGGGTACAAGAGAGAAAGAGTGAGACAGATCGTGTAACAAAGTAAGTAAAAAGTAAGAGATTGATAGATGGATGATACATAAGGGTGCTAATAACTCTAGTTAGAGTATGTGTTGTAGCAGTAACTATCATTGCATCTGGATATTAGTGTATAAACCATGCAACAACTCTAGGATTTGTTCATTTCACAAACAGAAATCTACATCTGTGACTTTTACTTTAATCTCTTTTGTGTTTTGGGCCTAAAAATTGCATGAGGTTGTAAACCAGTATAGCTAGTTAGTTAAAAGAGAATCTGAGTTCTACCGAAACATGACAGTGGCCTGATAACAGGGATGAGACCAGACGGAAGGTGATGTCATCCACAGACTTCTTAAATGGTGTGGTGTGTTTGGCTGCTATGAAGTGGCTAGTGGATGCCTGGAGCTAAGGAGAATGAGAGAGACAGAAACAGTGAGAAGCAAAGATTTTCAGCTAACTCGTCTTAGACATCGTCAACACAGGTAACTCTAACGAGGTTGTGAACGATCTGAGAAACGACACAAGACAGGCCTTCTGAGCTGTCAAATTGAACACACAACTCCACATCCCAATTCAAATCAAGCAAACTAATATTCCAGTCAGTTATGGATCCCATAACTGACTGTTATGGATCCCATAACTGACTGTTATGGATGTTGTTGTAAGAGACATTAGTCATGCAGGACTGTGAAGTACAGTGGTGGATCTGTGATGCTATGGGACTGTTTTATTTCCTAAGGCAGAGGAAACCTTGTTTGAATACATGATAACAATGACTCCATCAAGTTCCAGGAGGTTTAAGGTCTGCCTCTATCAGGAGGCTAAAATTGGGTTGTTGGTGAATCTTCCAGCAGGATAAGGATCCAAAACATACCTCTAAATCCACACCAAAGTGGTAACTGACCATAAAATCTCAAGCTTTTGCAAAGGCCATCACAGTCCCCTGACCTACATCCTGTTGAAAACAGTTTGGTTGCTGAAGAGGAGAGAGATGAGGACTGAAGGATCTGTAGAGTGTCTGTGTGAAGGAATGGTCTCAAATCCCTTCGTAAGTGTTGTTCCACCTCATTATAGGAGACAACTGAGCTGTTATTTTGGCAAAGGTAGAGTGTGCAATGTACTAACGTACAACACACTAAAAAAACACCTATTTTTGAATGAATGAATTATTTCTCAATGATAATTTTCTTTTTACAATTTTCACTCAATAAAAGGTTAGATTCATATGAATATTGGAGCGTAAGACCCAGCTGACACACAACAAACAATTTTTTTCACAGCCTTTCTGTTCATATTTACACGGGGTGCCAATAATTCTGCACGTTGTAAACCAAACGTCCATTCACTTTTCCTTGCTATTAATACTTTCACCATTCATTGTTACACAACTGTAAATAGCAAATAAAATAGCATTTGAAATATTTGTATTAGTTTGAAACTTTTGTTTACTCCACTTTTGTAATATTCTGTAGGCAAAGGATGTAACACATACGTAATTATATCTGCATACATTATAAACTGGCACACACCATACCTTGTAGAGGCACTTCTGTCCTCCCATGGCACAGCTGGACATAGTCCTCCACTTCTTGATCTGGGTGACTAGGCTCTCGAAGACCTGTTTACAGGGGACCCTAAAGTACCTACAGTAGGACCAAGAACATAGAAACACATCAATTACAAGGCTCCTTGCCCAGTCTTGTGGGGCCAACCTTCCAAATCCTCTCTTCTTGAGAAGCCTGAACAGCCATGACTAATCAATACCAGGATTTCCCACAGTAAGACCAGATCACTAGTGCCATCTTATGGACAAATATGGGTCACGCTTAACTAGAACGATTGTAAAATTGCTAACCGAATTCACATGTGGTTGTGATAAATCAACATGGTTTTTTTTGGAGCCATGTACACCGAAAGCCATAATAGACTATTTTTAGTCATTAGTGGAATGCACATTTGAGTTTGGCCTGTCCATGGGGTCATGTGTTTTTCTATTTATAGTCAAAGCATAAAACAGCATCAAATAACATCTACAACAAAAACAACCATCAGCACCAGTGACACACGAAAAACAATACAATGTGAGGTCAATACTCAGACTACAGTCGTAAACAATATAAACATTAGTCTCTTGATAGTAAAACTTTAGCTTACCATTCTACTTTGCATTGCGCATGGAAAGGACCCGCTGAAGAGATCTTGACATTTGAGGTCCCAAAAACTAGACCCACGGCAAGGATCCAACCCATCAAATGCATCTTGTAAAAAGTACAACTATTTTAAGCAGTGTGCTACTAACCCATTTACATCACCAAGAACAAAACTGTGAGGCTTTTTTGGGATGAAAGATAGAAACCCTCAGGTTGGTCATGTGCATTAAGTGGAAAGGAAACAGCCTAGACTCAATTAAATTGAGAAAAAAGATCCATCACATACCACACAGCAGAGGACATACCATAGAGATTGATAGAGGAAAAAACCTCTGGGAGAGCATAGGCAGCAATAATGAGGGCGTGCCAGCGCCATTTCCATTTGAAAGTAGTCATTATGCAATGCATTTTCAGGATGTAGCTGCTTATATTTGTTGTGTGGAAGCAGGACTTTTCGCAAAAGAGACCGTTGGTCTCAGCGTGACGGGCTGTGTCAAAACAAAGGCTGAAAAAGAACGTCAGAGACTGGACATTGAAATGAAAGCATCCATTGTAAAATCGTGAACTGCTTTTTGCATGACCATACATGAAAGCCATCACAGTACATTTCAGGTATTTAAGATTAGGGTTCAATATTTTATTGGAATTTTTAAAGAAAGAAAAAACTTGTTTGGAATAGTAGGAAATTCAAGGTTATTAAATATAAATCACAGAACATTGATTCTACAAGCATCTACAATTCTGTGATGAAAGATCAAGTGGGGAGGGGGTCTAGCAATCTGTCTATGATTTCTGACACGGATTTTCGGTTGGATCTGGAAGGGGCGTATTCTATTACACACCTCTGGTCAAGAATAGGTGGTATGCTCATAAGGCGGAGCGAATACGAAATTAGGGGCGGGTCTGCAATAGTATTCACGTAGCTACAACAATTGAATGTGGTGTGTGCAGTCAAAAGATCCAGTAAGGAATATCGAGTTCTAGTCGTGGACTGGAAACTGGACCCTATTCTTTTTCATTTCAATAACTCCGTGTCCTCCACGTGGCGAGATTTGTTCACGCACGGCGAAGTTTCCGTTTCCTGTCTATTTGCGTGGACGCGTCCATCTGCCTAAAATATTTGTACCGAGACGTGCAGTTGAGTAAGTCACTGTCGTGACATTCACAGTAGGTTGACAGTTCTCATATGGCCATTGTTGGCTCCTGCCAATGTTGTTTGCGCTTGTTTTTCCTTTTTAAAACAAAAATAGGCTGCATAAAGTGACGTTGAATTTGTATACTCTTTATATTAAAAACATCAAGGTTTTTTAGAAATAGAGAAACGATAACGTTTCAGTAGGCATCTCATGAACCCGATCTACACTAAATGAATATAGCCTATAGCTGCCACATAAAATGTGCCCTATTCTATATTTTACAAAGTTTCGTTTAATCCTCATTGGGATTAATGTTTTAATGCGAGGGAATAAACTCCAAGTCATGTGGATTCTCCACTCAGATCTCGAGTTCTTCACATTCCATCCTGTGTATTAACCCAGGGTGTTATGGTTGGAACAGAAAAATACGGTTATGTAGATGACTAATAATTAGCTCTGTAGTAAGTATACTGTCATTTAGTGGGTCTAAAGGATTTCCAGACATATAATTGCAGTGTTTTAAAATCCGGGAGCATATATAATGATATAATTGTTGTCTTTTGAATCAGGGTGCTTTCAGAATCTAGTCAGGTCTGCCATGCCTTTGGAATGATGGACATGGATGGACACACTGATTCACAGATTGTGGAGGATCAAGACACATGGAATGAGCTGGTTATAATGGACCAAGAGGACCAACCACACTTGGCCGACCAGGTAACTAACACACATACACACCAACATGAGATGAGCTATAGGCATTTCAATTGCTTGTGTCTGAACTGAATGTGAAGCGTTTATAAACTAGAATCCACCAAAGAAAGGCAGCTCCATCGCGGTACTTTACTTGTATGTCGGCCATGCTCACATGTGGCACCACTGTCCCTGAAGGATGCACAGGACCATAAGGCTTCGGTGCCGACTGGGGCTGAACGTCGCCATCTGCTGGTCTTCTTTGCCGTGGAGGAGTTTGAGGTTCCCCTCAGTGTTTGTTTAGAGGAGCTGCCCCTCTTCCCCGAGTGGCACCTACCTCTCAAACTGACTGCCGTGTTAATGGCGCTGACTTTCCTGTACACTTTTATGAGGGACGTGCTGCAGCCTTTTGTGTCCCAGGGTAGGAGTGACTTCTATAAGGTCCCTATACTGGTGGTGAATAAGACTCTACCATGGACGGCCATATCTCTGCTGGCTCTGGTCTACCTGCCTGGGTTGCTGGCTGGCCTGCTGCAGCTGCAGAGAGGTAGGTTCCACAAACACACTTGAATGGAGGAAGGAATTTGGTAGTCATGAGGTAATGACCTGGAATACATGATTCCATGTGTGTCAATTCATAATTGTCGTTATTATTCTACAATATGCGAAATATTAAAAACTTAATAAATACCCTTGAATGAGTAGGCGTGGCCAAACGTTTGCCTGGTGCTGTGTATGTGTAGATGATTTTGGATCAAAACAAAATAATGAATTCACTGTCAAAAAGAATTATATAATACAAAATTGTTACAATGTGGTGTCAATAGTGTTTAAATTTTTTTTAATCTAATTTTATATACTGGCACCTGGTCACAGAGACACACAGGCCAGTATTCACATACACGCCCGTGGGTTGGCTTTCCCAGCAGAAAGGTCTGTTCCTCTGCCTGGAAGCATAACCTCAAGATAGTGTGTCATTGTGTCAATTGAAGCCTTGCAGTGTATTTATAGGTCAGAGCTTTCCTCAGGGCAATGTTATTGGCAGGGCTTTGAAAACAATGTACAATCACCTCATCCTATCAAGATATTACAGGATACAAAACATTTTTTCAGCTGCATTTTTTGCTGTAGTTATAATGAAGCTCTTTGGATCATATGAAAGTGTTGTTCATCCTAGGACTGTGTTCCCTATATATGTCACGTTATTGCCTGTGGGCTCTGGTACAGTGGGGCAAAAAAGTATTTAGTCAGCCACCAATTGTGCAAGTTCTGTAATTTTCATCATAGGTACACTTCAACTATGAGAGACAAAATGAGAAAAAAAAAATCCAGAAAATCACATTGTAGGATTTTTAATGAATTTATTGGTAAATTCCTCGGTAAAATATGTATTTGGTCACCTACAAACAAGCAATATTTCTGGCTCTCACAGACCTGTAACTTCTTTAAGAGGCTCCTCTGTCCTCCACTCGTTACCTGTATTAATGGCACCTGTTTGAACTTGTTATCAGTATAAAAGACACCTGTCCACAACCTCAAACAGTCACACTCCAAACTCCACTATGGCCAAGACCAAAGAGCTGTCAAAGGACACCAGAGACAAAATTGTAGACCTGCACCAGGCTGGGAAGACTGAATCTGCAATAGGTAAGCAGCTTGGTGTGAAGAAATCAACTGTGGGAGCAATTATAAGAAAATGGAAGACCACTGATAATCTCCCTCGATCCGGGGCTCCACGCAAAATCTCACCCCGTGGGGTCAAAATGATCACAAGAACGGTGAGCAAAAATCCCAGAACCACACGGGGGGACCTAGTGAATGACCTGCAGAGAGCTGGGACCAAAGTAACAAAGGCTACCATCAGTAACACACTACGCCGCCAGGGACTCAAATCCTGCAGTGCCAGACGTGTCCCCCTGCTTAAGCCAGTACATGT
>JACXGI010006891.1:0-16841 GCA_016801175.1 Esox masquinongy
ACACACACACACACACACACACACACACACACACATACATACCCACAGGTCATTGCCTGGGGTGACTTTTTAGTTCACTAGGATGTGAATCAAACCAACGCTAGTAATTTAGTTTCCTGAAGGCAATCTTTCTGTTTATTTCTCCACTCTTTGAATTGCGGAATCAAAGTCCTCTCTCAACAACAACAACCGTTAGAAGAAGAGTTCAAAATCGATGGAATTGAATATTGGTTTGCCTTTTTCCTTATAAATCTGTTTCCGGAGGCACATCTGTCCCAAAAGCAGAATTTATGTGGGTGATTCAATGACGGTGCAGCTTCATATTTCCCAATTGAAGTGATCCCATCGAGGTCAGTTAGGATAATCCTATTGAAGTCCATTTAAGTCACCAAATTAAAGTCCATTGGAGTCATCACGTTTTAGTCCATTGGAGTCCTCTTATTGTAGTTTATCGAAGTCCTCCCATTGATTCCATTAGAGTCATCTCACAGAATCTATGAGAGTCATCCCATTGAAATCCATAGGAGTCATCCAATGATGGTTCAGTGGAGTCATTCCACTGAAGTCCATAGGAGTCATCCAATGAAGGTTCAGTGGAGTCATCCCATTGAAGTCCATAGGAGTCATCCAATGAAGGTTCAGTGGAGTCATCCCATTGAAGTCCATAGGAGTCATCCAATGAAGGTTCAGTGGAGTCATCCCATTGAAGTCCATAGGAGTCATCCAATGAAGGTTCAGTGGAGTCATCCCATTGAAGTCCATAGGAGTCATCCAATGAAGGTTTAGTGGAGTCATCCCATTAAAGTCCATAGGAATCATCCCATGGAAGTTGATATTTAAATGTTAAGGTAAAAAATAATGTTACAGTAGGATAAAAAAATAGTTATGTTTAAGGTTATGATTAAGGATTCTTGCTAGATGTTAAGCTTATACTATTAAACTATAGGGTAGGGGCAACCACTAACCAATCAGGTGACCAAAGAGGGAACCAATAATGTAATAAAAAACATAATTACAAAAAACCCTACCTGCTTATTGCATCACCTGTTGATTCTCTGGCTTTCAGCCTAGTATATGACGTCATACCGGATGGTTTAACTTCATCTTCCAACTTCAGCACAATGTGTGGCCAGATATTTCTGGGAGATTTCATAAATAGTTATCTGGTATTTCTCTGTTAATTTTTGTTCACCTGATGCCTTTCTAGAAAAGCTCATCTACATTATTTCTCTGAGCTCCCCGTCTGGTGGTCCACCACAACAATTAGGGCTGATCTGGCTCATGCTTGTCCAACAAGGATCGTCTATTTATTACATTTTTATGGACTGTTGTTTTTTTTTTTATGAACCAGTATTCTTCCCTATTCTAAACCATATAGTTATCTGTTACTGTTATGTAGTGAGCAAGTTAGGCTATCAAGGGTCTTGCATTAACTGGGGTAATTTGGTTTCAAAGCGCTCTGATTGCCCTCATCTATTTTTTTTTTTAATTTTTTGTGTTTGAACAACTGAAGTAGGACTGATTTGCCTATAGCAATATTTTTCCTCCGCCACATCTTGACATTTTTATCAGTGAGGAGGTTGCTGAGTTCAGTGTCCGTGAACATGGTAACCTCCCAATCAAATATTCTCTTCTTCCCTCCACGCCCATTGGCCCCCCAAGCTGCTCTGCAACGGAGAAAACTTAAAGTGGCTTTGAAGTCGTCAAAAGGCCCAACCTACGGGTCGACATCCGTCCCGCATTCCAGAAGGCATCCTACCCCCTATATAGTGCACTACCTTTGACCCATATGTCTCTGGTCAAAAGCAGTGCACTATTTAGAGAGCAGGGTGTCATTTGGAGAATAAAATACTGAATGCTGGTCCTTGTCTGGCTCTATCTGTTCATTCCTTTAACTGACAGTCTGTAGGTTCTGTTCTGTTGTCTGCAAAACACCACATAAGCAAGAGGGTGTCATTTTGGATAGAGTGGAGACAGGCTGAGGATTCCTGCCCAGACACGCCCTGTGGAAGCCGAGAGAGATGTCTGTCATGACTGGAGTCCTAAGAGAAGACAGCCGTTCTCCGTGTTCATTTCACTATGCCTTGGCAGTTAGCACATTGTGACGGTAACACAGTACTTTATGCGGGGTGGGAAAGGTTCCTTACGTATGTGATCGTCAGCCACGTATGATACCCGTGTATGTTTCAGGAGACATTCATGTAGGACACACACTATACGTGTCATCTGCGATAGAAGACCTCCTTCTTTTGATCGAGTTCCACAATTATTTGAGAATCAGGCAACATTAAGCCGTGTTATTCGCTCCACTGGACGCGCTGAGTGACAGTGGGTCAGGGCTGAGCCGCTCAGAATGGGACCCATCCCCATGAGGTGACCCCTGTCTCCCGGAGCTCTGAATGGGACCCGTCCCCATGAGGTGACCCCTGTCTCCCGGAGCTCTGAATGGGACCCATCCCCATGAGGTGACCCCTGTCTCCCGGAGCTCTGAATGGGACCCGTCCCCATGAGGTGACCCCTGCCTCCCGGAGCTCTGAATGGGACCCATGATGTGACACCTGTCTCCTGGAGCCCGGCAGTGGGAGAATGCCTCCTCCAGACCGTGCGTTTGTCCACGCGTGTGTGCGCTGTGACCCCTCACATCTCCCAGATATGTTCCGGACACGTCCGTCCACAGCCCTGGAGACGGGGGGAATTAGCAGCGTTTGTATTTAACAGTGTTTATTAACCCAGTCAAGCTCCCAGCTGTCCTGGACGGACATGTCACCTCAAAGGCCTTGTTACTTAGACCGTGGAGGGAACAACTGGACAGTCAACTGTCTGGATTTAGGTTTGGCCCTTTGTGTTGGTGGCCACCTTGCCAGTTCCAAATACAAGGATTGTCGACGTGTCATAGGGAACATATTAAGATAGTTATTAAGATAGAAGTGACACGCTTACTAATCAATTGAAAACGCTGGATGTTATGTATGTGGGAAAAACCTTTGAAATGTATGGGGGGGGTACCATATGGGGCAGTGTAGTATTAGAGATTGACATTCGGTGTGAAACTACATCACAACAGATACCATGGTACTGTGTGTTTGTGGAACGTGTTGTAGGACACCCCAGGACCACACCGCTCCCAGTAGGGTTATGTCACGGCACACGCCGGCAGCTCCACAGTCTGCACGTCCTGTTTCCTGACTCACCCGTCTCATGCTGACAGACTGCTGTCCTATGTAAATCAGCCTGGGAACAGAAGCCTTTAAAGTCTCACTCTGGCCTGTTGGAGACGTGGTCTTTCTAGACACTGCTGGGCTCAGTGTCTCCATCCCAGCCTCCCTGCACAGCGGTACACCGCAGATTAAAACAGTTCTCTCTTTGGAGTGGCCTGCCACTGAGATGTTAGCCTTGCTCAGCCTTCGCTCATTATAATTGTGTCCCTTTGGCTATCAGGCCGAAATGATCAAGCTACAACTCTGTTTGTATTTAATGGATAACAGAAATATAATGGAACACACTGATTTTGTTGGCCCTAACACAAGATTGATTTTCCTTGATTTGGTCCCCGGCTCTGCTGGTGCGCTCTGTGGTGCTGCGTGGCCTAGTTGATTAAGTGTGCATCCCAAATGGCACACAATATCCTATGTAATGCATTACTTTTGACCAGAACCCGATGGCCTGTGTAGGGTATATGAAGGGGTCATTTGGGACTTGTTCATGCCCTGAGATGAAATGTTTTTTTTGTTTTTTTTGCTTGATTCTTTGTTTAAACAGGACAGATGACATTCTACTGGGCTGCTTTTAGCTTTGTCAGAAGTCATTGTAAAAGCCAATTCCAGTCAACCCTTCACAATCCAAACAATTAATTGGATTTTTGCTTAGATTTCTTTTTTTGGTAAAAAGAGAGAATGTTTAAAAGCGAACAAAGCCCAGAGGATAACGTATGAAAGCATAATGTATCCCATATTTCCAAATATGTTGTCCATATCCAGATATATCAGTATATTTGTATCTTACCCCATTGTGTAGCTCCGTCATTCATGTTTTGAAAGGTTTTGTTGATCTAAATTTGTCTTCTTTCTTGAACCAGAGAGCAATGCAAGAATAATGAGAATAATATTTAGGCAGATAGGGCTCATTATTCACTATTGATTAAGAGGTCAGAAATTTGGAATTTGAATGATTGATGTGATTGTTAATGAATGATTACAGCTGTTTACACAGCTCTGTTTATGTATCAGTGCATTCTGAAAGGCACCTCCTGTTTTGGTGGTCCAACAGTCAGCTGATTGGCTGACGACTTGATCTATTCTTGAACCAAATGTTACCATAATGCCTATTCCCTCTGGTCAAAAGGTACATTATGCATGGACAAGGGTGCCATTTGGGGCTCCTTTTCACCCAACAACAGTTGCGGTAGTTGCAACCCAAATGACTGTAAACCTTTCTAACAGCTTTATCTGGCAGTCTCCCTGAGCGGATGAGTTCTGCTGACCAACACTTGTCAACATGCACACATTCAGCAAGCTTTTACCTCTGCAGTCTAATATGGCGCTTTAACCAATAGCGTTTCAGAGTCTGATTTTTTTTTATGTTCTAGTTACAGACTTCAGAACCAGAAAAAGAACCGTTCAAGCCTAGTTCAGCTGGCCCACAATTAAATAATAAATGTTGTTGCCCTCACTGGATTCAAACCCAGGTTTCCCAAGTGAGAGGTTGTGTCTTTAACCACTACACCACAGAGCTAAACGTTTGCACGTGTCGGTATAGCATCTCGACATTAGATCATTTTGTCACACATTAACATTACGCCAAGTTTGAATATTTCGCTTGACACTATTATGCATTGTGTTAAACTGACTAACGTTTCTTATTAAGTTTACCTCCACCACAAATAGCATATATGAACGGCCACTGGCCGTTTTAACAGCTTATTAGCCAGTAATAGGACTACAAGTATATACTAACTTACTACTTGGAATAGTCATTAGAATTGAGAAATTGCTACTGAGACTGAAGATGAACTTTACACTGCCAAAGCTATTTCATTTTATGGCACAACAACGTTTTTTTTTCTTTTATTCGTGAATGACATTGATACAATAACTATCAATATGACTTTTCGCCAAGTGAAAAGATACGAGAGAATCGTGGAAACCCCTCCTCTTTTACAGGCCAAGAGGTTGTGATCTAGACTATATTACCCCAAAAAACATGCACGGATGCATACTTGGAAAATCCACCAGAAATAGTCGCTATATAGCCGTAAACAGTTTTATTTTAGGCTTACTATAATGTCGCCACTGAAGGTTGCAGCCAGCAAAGTTTTTGTCTATCCGGAACAAATCCTAATGCATAACTTGTTCTGACTGTGATGAGATTTCAACACGGGATGTCTTGTTTGGTAGTCCACGTCTCTAACCACTAAGCTATTTAACAAGGGTCCGTCAGTCAGTCAGTCAGTCAGTCGTTCACTCGCTCACTCAATCACTCACTCACTCAGTAAGAGACATTTGCTCTTCTTGGCCGGCTCCGCTTATGCGGTCTGGCAAAAAGAAGAAACTAATAGAAGTTAGAAATAGAGAAAAGGGGAGGGAAAGAGTAAACAGGGATATTGTGATGGGAGACTGGAGGTAGAAGTCTAACAAGTGTCTAAAGAACATTGTTCTATAAACTCCACGTAACTGATAGTCTGGGAGTATATAAATCCTGTCTGGGCAACCTTGATATAGGGCCAGAGGGAGAGCTAAGAGAGAGACAGTGTGTTAATGAATGGAAGGAGAGATAGGCTGGGCCGGTCTCCAGGGAATAGGCTCAGTTTGCTAGAGCATCATGTCTCTCATAACCCGGGTCCCATAAAACTGCTGTCACATGCTACGCATAAAAATCTTGTTACCTCAGAATTATGTTCCCTCTCCTCATTATTTCACAATTACATTTTGGGGAGGTGAATGGTGAATTTAAGCTATGGCGAACGCAACAGCTTAACACAGCAAGCAGCAATAGGCTGGAAACTGTATGTCCTGATCCAGCGACTAGCTCAGAGACTCAAACAATGCGTGCCCTGAAGATCTTCATCACAGAGCACTTCTTAGGGCCTCAGACAATGCTGGCCAACATTATCTTCATCACAGTGTACTTCTCAGAGCTTCAGACTGTTCTGGCTCTCATCGTCGTCCATGTATTTTAATGGCTTCACCCACTCTACACTGCTCTTATCGCTCTGGACTTTGGAGCAGAGCGGAGAATAGTACTTTCTAGACTTAATAAAGTGGAGTTCTTCACAGGACATGGGTGTTGGGGGATTTAGGCCAAAGCCACACAGAGACAGTTAAATGGCTCATGGGGAGGGCATGAGCCAGCAGTAGTATTGCGCTCATTAACATGTTGTAGCAGAGATAAAGAGAGAGCACCACTATTAAGCTCTGCACAAGATTCCCTGCATGCTTCCCATTTTTCTCCTACTCTCACTCTGTCTGTCTCACTTACTCCTTAGTTACTCCTTTCACTAAGCGGCTGCCCTTTAGTATGTCCAGGCAGGTGTAGTGAACCAAGTGTAGATCTCTTATGTTGCTCTTAAGTCCACCGTTACATATTGCTGCTATCAGCACCACATTCTTGTATGAGGATTTACCTAAACCAGATACATGTCAAAACATATAGCTGCTAATGATGAGAACCTCTAATTGTTCCTGGGAGGTCTTACCAGAGTGGCGCGGCAGTGAATGATCTCCTAGGTTGTGATTATAGTAGGGGATCTTGTAAGATGTCCAGCTGCTAATTGCTGTCTGTTGATTTCAATTCAAACCCATCTTGAGGGTCCTTTCTTCTGTAATTAAAGAACGTCTTCATCCCGAATGGCCTCTGCTCAGTAGTATTGCGCCGATGTATGGAGAACGTGGTGTCATTTGGAGCAGCAGGGCCAGACAGGTTCAGACATCACTGACTGTAAGGATATTCAATCTGTGGTCAGAGTGCTAAGGGTCTGTGTCCTGGCTGGGCGTGTTGAAGGGATACTGTAAGAGGTATGTATCATCCCTGTTCCCCTGTCAGCCAGTCAGGTTGTCTGAGTTTACCTGGCTGCTCCTGTCTGCCCCGTTCTCCTGTCTGCTGTCACGTCATCCCTTCTGCTGCTCCTCTCAGACGGGGAGAAAAACAGTCACGACCCTCCCCAAAGTGCAAGCTCTTGGCTGCATCATGTCCTCTGATTTAGGACTTCCCCTGGTCCCTGTCTTTCCAGAGTAAACTGCAGGTCCACCATGTCCGGAAAACAATCGCTCTCCTGACAAGTAGTCGTAGGCAGGACTCCGGGTGCATCTTTTGTCAGGCTTTTCCCTGGTTTCTTTGTATATGAGCGTGGACTCTGAGCCTGTCTACTCTGCCTTCACACACGCTTGAGTAATTGGCTGCCAGATGACAGTATTGGCTGTGACTTTGTTGGTTGCCGACTTTGACACAACATTGTTGGCCCGGTGTCGGGTCGGTGACAGGCCGCTGTCACCTCTGGCTGCTTGTGCGTGTTGACACCATCGTCATCGTCTCCCTGACAGACCAGACATACCCCGATCTTGATATGCCACCCATCTTCTCCCCATCAGACACAATCTGGGTCTCTGTCTTCCTGCTTTCTTTGGTATCCCAAATGGCACCCTATTCACTACAGTGCACTAGGCTCTGGTCAGTAGTAGTGCACTTGAATGCATGGGGAATAGGGCTCCATTTAGAAGGCAGACCCAGACAGGGCCTTGGCTAACAGCTAGCGGCTAACCTTTAGTCTACAGTGTGATTGAGGGGAGTACCGCCGAGCAGAAGCCAATCTCTCCCTGGGGTGGCCATTGAGACAGAATGACACTAACAAACGACTGACAGGTCAGCGTGCAGAACACACACACACACACAAAGACACACTCACTCACACACACACACACACACACGCGCGTGCAACAAAAAACACAGACAAACAACAGTCTCTGTGCTGTGTCTTTAGTATGGGGCTGGTATCACTGCCACTGTGTTTCTGATGCTGTTACAATAGAATGGAATGGCTCTTAAATCCCATTTGTGCGGATTAGTGGACAGCAGAATCTGGTGGCACCGGGACACTGCTGTTGTGTCCTTTGGAAAAGGTTACTTCTGTCTGTCACAGCTGTGGTTATGGTCTTAATGAGGTTGATCACTAGCTTTCTCTCTGGCATCAGTAGCAACAATACAGATTTGTGAACAAAAGCAGTTTGATTATTGACAGAATTGCGGACAATTTTTCAGCCCAGATTTTCAGTGGCACAGATTGAAAAGCCTGGAATGAATTACTTAACCCAACATATTAGCTAGCCATTGCAGGGTTTTGTTTGGGTGTTGGGAAATATATGTGTTTTAATCTAAAGCACGTCCATCGTCTTGACTGTTCTCTATACAGGGAATTGATCTGTGCCTGTCCTCAATGAATGGGATTGTCAGATGCGCCTAATGAAGCTGTGGCATTATGTGATTAAGCTTCAAGGGCCACTGTAAATGCAGCCAGTCAATGGAATTAAATATTGCAGCCAGACAAGTCCAATAATCAATGCAGTGACCCCAACCTTTCCAAAACAAACACATTAATGATTGTCATGCGCTACGACAAGCCGGCCACCATGTGTTTGTTTGTCTGCGTGTTCGTTGGAAAGAGCGTGTGCCCGCTTCATCCTGAAAGACTCAGACAGGAAGGTGTCTGGAGAGTTGTAGAGATAACAGCCGCGATCTACCTCGTTCACATTCTGCACACCCTTTGATCTAACCTAGCTCCTACCTCTATGCACCATTTGATCTTAACCTAGCTCCTACCTCTGCACACCATTTGATCTAACCTACCTTCTACCTCTGTGACCCATTTGATCTAACCTACATTCTACCTCTGTGCACCATTTGATCTAACCTATCTCCCACCTCTGTGCACCATTTGATCTAACCTACATTCTACCTCTGTGCACCATTTGATCTAACCTACATTCTACCTCTGTGCACCATTTGATCTAACCTACCTCCTACCTCTGTGCACCATTTGATCTAACCTACATTCTACCTTTGTGCACAATTTGATCTAACCTACCTTCTACCTCTGTGCACCATTTGTGTTTTGGGGCTGTTGGACTCGACTGCTGGACTTGACCTGGACGGGGACTTAATCAGCAGCCAAACAGATACGACGCCCCATTTCATTAATAGCTCAGTGTTTGTCACATCCTGCTTTATTAGCCGCCATTTGTTTTAACATCATTCATTCACCTAGAGCTCTGAGTGTGTGTGTGTGTGTGTGTGTGTGTGTGTATGTGTGTGTGTGTGTGTGTGTGGCACGTTAAACACGGCCTGCTCCATTATCCCTAACTCAGCACAATTGTTGTGTATTTACAATGAATGCGTAATGAAATGAAAGAGGTGTTTCACTCCGGGCGATCTTTGGGCAACATTAAATATTTCTGCTAATATTGTGTCAGTCACTTTTAGTCATCCCATGATATGCAGCAGCTCACAGGAAAGCAGCAGCTCTAATTTATAGTAGACTACTTTCAGTCAAGGTCCATAGGGCTCTGGTCAAGCCTGGTGCACTGTACAGGGAATAGAATTCCATTTGGGATGCAGGCATATTTGCAGGTAATTTATGCTATTACTGGTAGTTCACATCGTTCAGAGACTGTAAAATAAGTATACAACTGCTCAGCAGTGCTGGGTCCTGCTAATTCAGCATTTTTGCCTGCTACTGTAGGGTTTAAAACGGAGGGTCACTCGTGACTGCTCATTTACTTTGCCTCCATCCAAAACAGCACCCTAGTCCCTTATACTGTAGTGCACGACTTTTGACCAGGGGGATAGTGACCTATGGAAATAGGCCTAGGGTATCACTTTGGACGGAGCCCGTCCGAATATTTCCTGAGTTTCTGTGTTCAAGGGCATTAAACCATTTAGCTACGTTGTCTACGGTTAAGAGGTGGGGTAAAGTGTGAAGAGCTTGTAAATTGTTCGCCGTCGACACATTGTTAGTTGATTTTTTCAGTATTCCTGAAGTATTCTGTATATTTGTCACCGTTGTGTAGTGCATCGGAAGCGTTCCTCTGGTTCCAGCTTGCTCTGTGTAGTTTTCAGAGTATCATTTTTCTGAGATGACTCACCCGACAGCTACTTTACTCTGTCTTTATACTCATTCTCTCCAATGTTTTCTTTACATATCTGACTCTAAGGAATTATGCTCCACCTTGTGTATGTACTGGGCTTACGAAGACATACAGAAAGAACATTTGGAATGTCTATTTAAATGGAAAATGTTATCCCTTAAAGTGGCTCACAGAGAAGCTGCTGCAACATTAGCTTGTAGTCAAATACACAGAGGCATGTTTCATAACCATTTTGGGATTACTTCAGAGACACCCCTAGCTCCCATTCCACCCTGCTTAATTAGCATGTAAAACCTGAGTTTCCAGTGATTTCAAAGACCGACAGAATGCTGAGGTTAGAACACCAAAGAAGTTCCTAACAAAAGATGAATCGCATTGACTGAAACCGTATGTCCAGCTCCAATAAATACCATCCATTTGATTCACTGTCAGGCTGCAGCTGAATGCAAACCAAGCCTGGTTCCTCCCTGGTTCATCTATTCATAGCCCTGTTTGCCCTCCCGGTTCACCCAGCTCCTGTTGGTTTTCCTCAAGACAGTCCTAGACCTGTGTTAAGACAGAGACGATGTGAACCGGTACGTTGTTAAGGCAGGTATTGATCCACTTTGGGACTGCTCAGCTGGACAGCAAGAGGAAGAGATCAAAATGGCAATGAAACTGGTCGTGTCAGCCATCATAATGAGGTCCGCTAGAGGACACTGGACACGGAGTCAGACTGCAGCCCAAAGCGTTCCTGTTCCCTAGTGCCTGAATCTGGAGCCACGGAGTTGGATATCACCTGCTAATGAATCCCAGCTGAGACTCCCTCTATCCCTCCATTCCTCCTTCATCCCACCTTCCATCTTTTCTCCCTTCTGTGGTTCCCGCTCAATCTTTCCCATGTTTCTGTCACTCCATCGTACGACTCTCCCTCCTCATTCTGTCAATCCGTCCCTCCGTCCTCCTCCCTGCTTCAGTCTTATTAGTATAATCGCACCATTAACTCGTGCACTGATACTTTGCACTGGGGGCAAAGTTATTTCATAAATCTTTTATGACTCAGTCTCGGTCTCGGCTTGGCAGTGCAATTTGTTGTGATTGCACGTCTTCTGGGGCTCATCTGCTCACTCCCATACTATATGGAGGTAACTCAGGGGCCTGCGCTCTCACTTTGCAACCCAATCTGAACCCTGTTCCCTAAATAGTGCCCTACTTTTGCCTAGGGCCCGTAGAGGTCTGTTTAAAAGTAGTGCACTACATAGGCAATGCATTGCCTTTTGTGATGGATCCCACGGTTTCTGTGTAATTAGCCACTGTGGTGTAGAGGAGGAGTGCTTCACCGGTCCCTCTGAACTTGTAAGGCCAGTAATCCATCCAGACTTCATCACATCCCAATTGACAACCTGCTCTCTAATAATAGCATTACCAAAGGCAAATACAGCTGTGCCCAAAGAGGAGCGCTGAATAGGGGGCAGTATTGGGGCGCTGGTTATATTCACACCGCTGTGGCCCCTGCTCCCTGTTCCACACTCAAAATGAACCTCTTTTTTTTCACATTTTATCTCTTGTTTTTCTAATTCAAGCCATGACTGTTCACTCTAGCAGACCTTCTCTCCTTAGAAATGCATCGTGTGTAATGCTTTCCAGTATGATCGTTATCGATGCTACAGTATGCACAATGGTACGTTTAATCCCATTGGTAAATGTGCGAAGACTGTGCTAAAAGCTGAAACAAACTACTGGAAGTAATTCTTGGTCAGTGTGAAAATGTTTATGAAAATGTGACTCTGAGACAAGGTGATGAAAGCTGAAGGTGAGATAAACGCTAGGCTAGTGAATGTCAAGTGTGTCTGTCCTGATGCTTCCCGGTTAAACCAGTGACGACATTTAATATCGTCATGACATTTAATGAAAATATATGGTATGTTGTATAATCATGAGAAAACAAATGGTTTTGTAAATGTTTGTATATGGAATGAAAACAAGGTTAAACACAATATCCTTTCATTAGTAAACCTAGTGAAATAAATCATAGGAGATTTAACAGGTTTATTGTAAGTATACAGACCAAAAATTAACAATGTTGCAGTCCTGCTTTTTATCGTATTTCGAGACACTCTCTTCGCTTGTCAAGTTCTGCTTGGAGCAAACCAAACCTAATGTATAGGTAACTTTATGATGTCTCTTCCTGCCTCTGGCCATTTCGGTTCCAGTCTCCTGTTGGCTGTGAATAGAGCCCAACTCTTCCTGTCATCACCATCCCACAACCCAGTCACAACTCATCTGCAAGCAGAGCTTTAAGAGAGCAGAAGGAATGTGTTCTTCATAGTCCACCTGAGTTGTCTGGTGTAGGCCCCGTGTGAATCTGCGGGATGTTCATTCTCTCAGGCCCAACCTGTCCTCAGAGGCTTGGTTACGCACTCATGATCTAGTTAAAGGTCATTCTTGTTATGTTTTTTTTCCCGGACAGTACAATAAGGGGCGTTCCTATATGGTTTCTGTAAAACAGTTTAGCACTATGTAAATGACACCATGGGAGAGGTGCCACTTAGTCCAATGAGAAGACACCTCACACATATGCTCAGAACGTGTCCACTGCTGAATGAAGTTATCCTGCAGGCGACAGCCAGTGGACTGTGAGGAGCGCCCTTCTGCTACCTGCTCTGCTGCTGAGGCTCTTAGATACTACTGCGTGTCACTGATTCATACTCCTTTCTCTTCCATGTTCAATCCCAGGGTTTGTCTGCATCCAAATGGAGCATAGCTGGTAGGAATGTCAAGGGGTCCGGCAAATGTGTGTGGCTCAAAATGGTGTCATGTTTCACAATATCCCCGAACAGGTTTGACTGTGAAGAATAAGGACAGCTACACTTGATGTTCGATAGCCTAGCGTGTGTAGTGACTTGGGTATTAATCACTTTGTCTCAGACTCACTCGTGCCTTTCCACACCGACCAGAATGACATCTAGTAATGTGTTTCAGCAGAGATGTTGGCTGATATGCTTGCACCGTAAAATATGTGTTTTTGCCGGACCGCGTAAGCGGAGCCGGCCAAGAAGTGTGAATGTCTCTTACTGACTGAGTGAATGACTGACTGACTTAAAAAGCGTAGTGGTCAGAAATGCAGACTGCCACGTAGTTGACCGGGGTTCGATCCTCGCCATGGACAAAACAAATGAGGCATTAGGATTTATTCAGGATAGACTAAAACTTTGCTGGCTATAAGCTTCAGTAGCTACATTGTTGTAAGCCTATAGTAAAGATGTTTACTGTGATTGACAAACTGCACTGACAACAAACATATTGCTCTCGATTTTGATTTACATAGTGTAGTTCACAGAGCGTAGTGGTTACTGTAGTTATTCAGCTGTCATTGTTTTCTAAAGAAACAAACCAGCCATGGAGTGATTATAGTCATTGTTTTAATTATAGGTACTCTATAGCTAGACTAAAACTTCGCTGGCTACAAGCTTCAGTAGCTACATTATAGTAAGCCTAAAATAAAATTGTTTATGGTTATATGCGATGGACGAACTGCACCGACAACGAACATATTGCTCTCGTTTTTGATTTATATAGTTCACATGGTGTAGTGGTTGGCTGTTCAACTGTCTATTTATTTTCTAAAGAAAGGAAACAGCCATGGAGTGATTGGCGTCATTGTTTTCATTATAGGTACTGTATAGCTATCAGCTAGCAATCTACAGTAATCTCTTTCTAATTTAAAGCGTTGAATGTATTGTTTTGCGACCTTGTTATTATACCTGTTGTTGGTTTGGATGCCAGCTAATGTAGGGAACTAGGTTTGAGAACTAATTTCGACAAATTGGTTTGACAATGCAAAAGTAAACAGACACCACATCTCTATACACGAATCACGTGCAACAACATCCGCTGTTTAAATAGCGTAGTGGTTAAAGACACAGTCTGTCACATAGTTAACTGCGGATCGAATCCAGCCTGGGCAACCACATTCATCCCTTGTAATCGCGGGCCGGCAGAACTAGGCTTACCTGGTTCCTTTTCTTGTTCTTATACTTGAGTAATTTGGCCGGCGGTCTCATCTTACCGTTGGTTGTTGGTGCATCCATCTTCTAACAGCTAGGTGGGACCACCATACAGACTGTATAATTGTCAGTATACAGTACTGCCCTAAATAGCAATCAAAAACAGAGCGAGAGAGAAGGGAAACAATAGAATTGTAACCATTGCATTATTTCAAGAACAGCAACAGTGGAGTTATTTCAAATCCTCTTTCAAAAGGGTTTCAGAGGTTTCCCAAACTGGGCAGGGACTCCTAGATTCAAAGGCTTTGAGGGGGCTCAGCGGGAGCTGCCCTCACGCAGGGGTGGGAGGGCGAGTATTGTGAAATGTGGGTAGGGATGTAGTGTTCAAGCATTGCCTGAAGGTAGGGAGGAGCAGTTTGTCTCACTGCTCCTTAGACAAGCCCCATGGTCTTGTTGTAGATGTGAACTTCTACCTGAAGCAAGGCCAGCAGAGCCTTGTATGCAACAGGGGGTGGCATGGGAGAACTTTGAAGAGTTCAAAACCAGGCAGGCTGCAGCGTTCTAAACATGTTGAAGTGGTTTGACTGGACAAGCAGTAAACCTACCAACAGTGAGTTGCAGAACTCCAGATGTAAGATGCCTGGAATATTACCTGTGCCTAGTCCTGTGTGAGGTAAGGTCATACTCCGGCGATGTTGTAGAACGTGGCGCAGGAACGTGTCACCACCTTGATGTTTGCAGGAAACACATATGTGTCTGAGCACTATGCAAACTGACGTACTGATTCAGATTATACTAGACAGCAACTAATGGATCTTATGAGTAAAGACAGCATGAAACAATATGTTTCTGTTCATATCTGCTACTAATATACAGGATAGGTCTATGTGCAATGTACATTATGTGCGGTATATGCTTGGACACGTAACTTTTAGTCAGCTGTGTGGGAATACCAACTTCGCCGCAATGGTCCCCCTTGATGACACATTCACGACTTGCGTTTAAGGCTCTAACTGGGACATCAGGAGGCATCAGCCACTTCTTGGAGCTGTTCAAAGTGACCCATGGGAGATGTTATAATAGAAAATATACAGCGATGTCAATCTGGGGGTCTATAGTTTAACCTTTGCACACAGGTTTCTCTGAAGTGGAAAGGGTTTACAGGAGTGGCATCCCAAAAAGTTTATTTCAGACAGATTTGCCTTCTAGAGGTTCTTACTGTTGATATGGCCCTGCTAAAGGGGGGTTGTTTTTCTGTTGATTCTTCTTCTGCTAAATGAGGTTCCCATGGAATAAGCAGTGTCAATAGACAGTATAGGAGAGTTCAGAATTGCCATGCTAACCAAACAAATAAAGGTTATGTTTCTCTTTCTTTTTTTTACATGGCTTCTCCCAGGAACAAAAAAGGGGTTCATCTATACAACCAAAAGCACCTGTTGGGCTACATTTTGATGAGATTGCAGCGTAGCATTTCACTGAATCATCCTCAGCTCTTTGTGCTGTGGGGGATGAGACTTTCCCTCATTTAGAGAGGGTTTGTCCTCCAGAACGTCCCTTTCTGCAGAATCCTTCCTCCAGGGATGAAGGGAATAAAGTGAAAGATAAGAGGAGAGAAATAAGGATAAAACAAGAAGGGAGAAGAGAGGATGGGAGGATAGTGAGAAGAGATCAAATGCAACAATAGCAAGGAGACTGGAGAGAGACAGAAAGAGAGAGAGAAAAGAAAAAGGATAGATAAATGAATAGGGCATTGAAGATATTAAGATATTGAGATCAGGTGGAACAGGAAAGCGAGAGCGAGGAGGGGGAGGAGAAGGAAGTAGTTCTCTCTGGGGGGTCCCTCCTTCAGGAGAAGTCACATCCTCCCATCTTGGCACTGTCTGCTGGGAGCAGATATCACCCCCCAGGAGTTTTCAGCTGTAAACATGCTTGACTTTGGCTCTCCCGACCCGACGACACTCCCCAGAGTTAGTTTAACTTTTGCTGTCAGTCGTTTGGGTCTGATACTGTGTGTGTGATCCTCTTAGGTATGGGCTGTTTCAGATAACCTCCAGGAGGCAGGCGCTCTCATGTATGCATGCTATGTTGTTGAAGAGGGAACATCAGTGCCCTGAGATGTAACATTCAGCTATGTGTAATGTTTTTGTGTTGACACTGTGTGACGTCGTAAGTTGTTGGTATAGCAGATTTAGACCTCATTATTTGGATTTCATTTGACCTAATTTTATTGCATAGAAAAGGCAGCTAGAGAAGCACCAGGGTATTTGTGTGGTGGTATTCATGTGGTTTTTCCATTTCAATCCAGGTAAATGGTCCATTCAATTTGCCTTAAGCCATACACTCTAATATAAAATACTGATATTGGGATAAACCTTCACTTTTAGGGATTTGAATAAAATGGATAAAGAGTAATGGCACTGCCATATAATATTGACAGGATTAAACTAACCATTTACACAACGGATGTCTTTTCCAGATATCACCCAACCTTTATTATCACAGATGTGTTTAATTTACATAATTGAATTGCCCAGTTGGATACCGTATTGTAGTTATTCGAATGAAATAGCTGTCAGAATGAAATGTACTATGTATCATCGTTCTAGATCAACATATGATGTATTGAACTATAACGGGATAATAAGTTGGATAGTATTAGAATTAAAGTTTGTGAACTTGGTTTAAACAGGGAAATGTGATTTCCCCTGCCCCATTTTGAAAA
>JACXGI010006891.1:16941-27180 GCA_016801175.1 Esox masquinongy
TGTGTGTGTGTGTGTGTGTGTGTGTGTGTGTGTGTGTGTGTGTGTGTGTGTGTGTGTGTGTGTGTGTGTGATTTATGCCTGTGTGTGTGTGTGATCATTTCCCTGAAAGCCTCTAATACACTCCAACAGCCTGCCAACAACATGTCGTCTGGGATTAGCGTACATGTGCCATATGATCTAATAATAGATTATGCATATCCATCGTCCCAGAGATCAGAGGGTCACAGTGTCCAGTCAATCACTGCGAGGGCTAACCCTGCTATATGGACATGAGGCCGTTCAATGGCTTTACTGATGGTACGTACTTCATGAGGAGTGACGAAGTATGCTGTTTCTCATTGTTGTCACTGACAAACATCACCCAGAGAGATGGATTTCTAAGCTCGGGTTGTGCTCATTAGGGCACAACACCAAACAATCATGATTGTCATATTGCACATTTGAGACTTGTTTGTTGAAGCCTCAGGGGAGAAAACAACATTCAAAGCATGAAATATTAATGTCTCTCCCAATAAGTTGCCATCAGCCGTGGTGTGTTTCATGAGTCTGTTGCAGAGATGACTGAAAGTTCGAGGTGATATTGAATCAACGAAGCTGGAAGCTCTGATGGTAATGATTATTCCCCAGCTAGCTGTCTCGATGTACCGGTCTCATGGAGTGGTGCTGTCTTGTTTAGACACACAGTAAACATTATTTGAAACACCGCCGTTCTGTACTCTTGCCATCTAAGCTACTTCTTACTCTCAAACAAAATCTTTATCTTCCTGCGGCCCAATGTACCGTCTTGAAAATGGCACATCACAGTTCTTTGCAAACACTGTCTTAAGTTTCCAAGATGATTTGTTGTGTAATTACTGAAGGTTTTTGTTGTTCTTGCCAGCACTGTGCAGATATGGAAGAGAGGGAGACAGAAAGGGGAGGAGGTCACAAAGAGTCAAAGAGAATGAACATGTTGTGTTTTGCTTTCCATCTTGTCATGAACATGTTCATTATAAAGTTAATTGCAGCCAAGAATGATCCAGGCCCACACACAGACTCCTTAATGAACGCATATGTACTTTTTTCACGAAAACCACAACACTTTCTGCAAATGAATGGCTTTGAGAACGGCCGTTCTTCACCTCTCGCTTCGTGGGTTTATCTCTGTGAAGGCAGAATTCTCCCCAAATAGTCCTGTATGTTGTTTATGGGTGAAAGGGAAAAGTACAAGCGGCTACTTCGACGCTTCCCTGTCCTCTGGGTGACTAGTGAGGCAGAAGGGAGTGGTTAGGACAGGCCTGAGTGGTCGCAGATTGCCCTAACTCCACCGCACACACACACACACACACACACACACACACATACACGCACACAACTCGGCTTTGGTCTGAGCACCTGATGTGGAATCTGTGGAGTTGTTAGTTGTTCAGGGTTTTCATTCCAGGTGCATGATTCGCTGTAATGACCCTGGAATGACCCTGGAATGACCCTGGATAAATGAAGAGCACTGAGGCGGCGTTTTAATGTGGACACATTGACGACTGCTGTATGGGGTTGGCATGGCAACAAGGAGACTTGGACTCACTCTCAGATGGCGTCTCTTTTTAGCATACCGCTGGAGGGCCAACAGGGCGCTGGGCAAAATTAGCTCTCAATTTATGAAATAAAGTGCCATATGGCTCTAAAGGAAAGAGTTTTGTGGGAAACCACTGAATAAACCTTTTGGTCAAAGCTAGGTAATTATTTTGCAATGACAAGAATAATGTTTGGCGGAATCCTTGGTGTCATTCACCTCTGTTTGTTTTCAGTTTTTATTCATCCAATCATTGTGATAAATCAAAGATTAACATTCCCAAGTAATTGTTCAGGATTAAACCTTCCTGCCTGGATGCTTTTGTCTTGAACAGGCTTCAAACAGACTGACTGTACCATACCTATGACAGACTTGGCAGTGCAGGAGCCAGTGTAGTAAACATTTGGCTCTGTCAATCTGAGACAAATGGGAGAGAAATTACACACAAGGCTTACATAAGCATGGTCCCTTTTGTGATTTGTGGTCGATTTATAAAAGGCACATGCTCAATAGTTATTATGCTGAAGATTACTCATTTGTGTGTGTGTGTGTGTGTGTGTGTGTGTGTGTGTGTTTGTCTTATTGGCAGATCTGAACAACCAAAGAACAATGGCAGCCTAAATGTGATCTGTTATTTTGTACGAAGGCTGCATCTAAACAGGTGACCCAATTCAGATTTGTTTTTCACTAATGGTATTTTGACCAATTAAATGAGCCCTTAACATCTGATGTGAAAAGATCTAATTAGTCAAAATAGCAATTAAGCTATACAAGTATGATTCACTGTACAAGGGATTCCCCCCTCTTTACAGTTCTCAAAATGTATGTAAAAAAAACGATTGGGATTTATTTGTAAACACAGCCTTAGTCAGCTCTGATAAAAGACGGATGTGAATTTGCAAGAGACACACATACAGAAAACGTGTCAGTGTACATACGTCTGTGTAATGATTAATCTCCATGGCTTTTAGGCAGTGAGGAAGTGTAACCGTTAATAGGTCTGAGAGCTTATCTCTGTTCTTCTGTATGTCTGGGTGGTTGCCTGCATTAATGTTGTGCTTCCCTGGGGTATAGTGTCCCTGTCATTGGCCTGTTATTCACCAGTGGTCTGTATGTCTGTTTCTGTCTCTTTCCGTCTGTTTCTTTACCCATTATATCCATCGGATGGTGCATTTAGTGTCTCTGTCTGGTTTTTCCTTATCTACTGATCTAGTCTAATCGTAGTCTGCTCTACTGGATTTCTACAGCTTTTGTGCAACACAAGGATTGGCTAGTTGCCTGTGTTTAATGATGATAGATTTGACTGGGACAGACTTTATGGTGATAGATTTGACTATGATGTATTTGACTGTGATAGACTCTACTTGCAATGTTTTTGCTATGTGGTGGGTCATGCTAGTAGATAGTAAGCTGCATGCACGTGCAGTGTCTTTAGATATGAGGCTGTGTGAACAGGCCATCCCAAACCTGGCTCTCTCCCGTCTCCTTCCTCAGGTGTCACTCCACGATAGCCTGAGCTCCTAATCATCGAGCGGAGCCGCTGTGTGTCGGCAGGGGGAATCAGAGGAGTAAGGAGTGCCAACACCTGGACCATGGCGCCGTGCCACCGACAGGCTGAATCTCCCCTCGCCAGGGGTGCCGTGTTTATCCTGCTGCTGGGCAGCCTGGCCCTGCCATCGCCAACCCACGCAGACAGTGAGTAACACAATACTATCTACCTCCGTAGAGATACGCCGTCTCCTTCTGTTTCAGTGGATTCATCAGAGAGAAGCGTGCATCTGGAAACCTACCAGCTATGATTACAGTTTAACTAGCCAATGGAAATCACCCCAGTTTGGAAAGCTGGGTGAAATTAGATCATTTCCGTCAGCTCCTGGCAGCCTGGCATGTCCGTCCCACACAGACAGGCGGTAATACCATGATAATACCTTCTCAGAGAACATTCAGCCGGTTATTCTATAGCTTGGGGGGGTATTTTCAATAGAATGTATGGCCTGGTTTCCTAGACCCAGATAAGACCAGTCCTGGAATAAAAATCACGGCATGGAGGTATGCTGTGAATTATTTAGAAATGGTATGGATATGTCAGTGAGACATGGGAAGCATTGCATGGCCAGAGACTAACCATCTATCATTACTGTTTTGAACCAGCCAAAGGAAATGATGATTATCTCAACAACCATTGATTCAAAGTTGAACTGACATATCTACAGCTTTGTGGAACTGATGGTAAACGGTTTATAGTGACATTACTCCAACCAGTTTTGCTTTCTGGTATAGCTCCTATATTAATCTGTAGTAATACAGTTCTGCTGAAGTGTTTCCCATTATCCAACAAGATAAGCACTAGGCCTCCTTTATTGCTAGGGCTACTTTACGGACAGTCCTACATTGTCACAATGTTATGGCTACATTGTCAGTACATTATCATTACAGACTTTTTGTTTGCTGTTACATCTATCTCCTCCTAACCTTAACAGATCTGGCTAACTAATTATCCATCCTGTTCTGAGATTTCAGCTCTGCCAGCCTCTGTGACTCTTCTCATCTCTCTATGCTGTTTACTCATATTAGCATCATGAAACATCGTCTTGTGGAATCTGTCCCCTCACAACTTGTTGTAACAGGGACCTATCTGAATTTAGACAGAGTGGAAACAGCCTGGAGTCTGGAGAGCATTTCAGAACCTTTCAGGCACTCTTTTGTTTTTTTAGAAACATTGTACGTGTTCTGAAGGACGTTTGTTCTGAGCTTCTTCATGAATGAATGGTTTCCAGTGAATCTATGAGAGCTTCTCTCTCAGTCTGCCATTAACCCCTCTTCATCTAACCAACCTTATCCTTCCAATGATACAAAAGGCCCACAATGGCAGGGACCTCACCCATTGAGACTATGTTTGAGACTGTGTTGAGAATGCTTAAACATGCAGTGGAATCTATAACTCTGTTGTCTGTAACCTATCGGTCTGTTATTTTACACATACTCCATATACACTTTCTGCCTTCTACATTACACTGGTATGGTACGTTGAAGTTGAGTGATGGAATGATGCATGACACCCAGGCAGGTATAAAAGCCTGCACCTGCCCTTCCCAGCTGTACCCCTAGATGATTGCATCACAGTAATCAATAAATGTATTAAGCAATTACATGCCTCATTTGTTATTGCTTGATTGATATATGAAGGTCAGTTCTGAGCTGAGGTAGCTAGACAACAAACGAGGTGCCCGGCCAACCAGATGACCTAATGAACCATGTTGTTGGTGGGTTTTCTCATGGGAGTTCCATACGCACGTACACCCACTAATGCGCACACACACATACTGTACACACATACACATACACTACAGTGATCTCATTACTGCTCATCCTCCGAGGGGAGCAGCACTCTTTCTAATGAACATGACATGCTTCACGTCAAATTTAGGGTGATTTCTAATGGAAGGAATTAATAAGACAGAAAATGTAATTTTCCCAGCCTCTGTGTGTGTGTGTGTGTGTGTGTGTGTGTGTGTGTGTGTGTGTGTGTGTGTGTGTGTGTTAGGAAGGTTAAGTTTGAGTTAAATCCTCTCATTGCCATATTACTGTAAGGCGCTTGGTGTGGCCGACACAGAAAAGAGATGAAAGGAAGGAGAGCTAGGGTTGTAAGAAGAAGCTAAAGCTTAAAAATAGCTTGGGCTGCCAGAAAGAATGAGCCTGATTCTGTAGGGAAACCCTCTCTATTATTCTTCGTGTTAGATTTACTGCCGCACACCTATCGGAACCTTATATCCTAATGTAACTGGCTGTCAATGGTGATTGTAATCATAATGATAATTTGTTGATGTAAAAGGTTACTGTGTTGTAGATTATTTTGGGAAAATTAATTAGTACCATAACATTTAAAAGAAGAAAAAAATGGATTCATAAAAAAGTTGGAACAAGAAAACAGCATCCAACCGACAAAGAGCATCCATGTAAAAAGCAACACATCATTTATGAACGTATACACAACGTAAGTCGGAATAACATTCAAATGTATTGCATGAAATTGCATAAATAGAGTACTTCAGTAAAACAATCTGTTGAATTATGTAGGCTAACACCAACTAGTGGCATTGAGAGTTAGAAACAGTTAGAAACATCCACATGATTCAAAGATCTGTTTAATTATTTGTCCTTTGATCACGTGGCCTTGGGGTTTTTGGTTCACTGAGAGCTGAGTAAATAAAATACCCTTCTCCAGCTTGGGTTCAAATTTCTGGAACATTTAGCACAAAACAAGATTGAATGTACTTGTACATTTTGTTTCTCAGAAATATAGGAAAAATGTATATAATCCTTAAATGGCCTTATAAATCACAATGTTCTAGTGTTTGAGTCTGTATGTTGCTAGCAATGATAACCAGAACACAACAGTGAGTACTGCACACTGCAGCGATTGTAGGCCTTGTGATCACTTGGTGTTCATCTTACCTGCAATCGCCAAATCACCTCATGCTATGCTCATTCTGTGTTTTGTTGACCAGCCACGTATAGCTCTTAGCCTTTAGCTTTTGGCCTTACTCAAAAGCTACAACCTAGTGTCAATCACAGTGACTGTGTCAATCACAAAATGGGAGAAAAAAACACAAGTAAAAGTCAACAAGAAAGTCAACAAGTGTGCGGGACTTCTTTCTTGCACATGTGCAACACTTTACTTGTACATCCCTAATCGGGACTTGTCTGAGAGAGGTGCTAATTGCTCTAATGTCTGAGTGCAGCCCCTAGAAGCCCCCATATGTGCAGGACCCTTTAGATCTTTGGGTTGGCGACAAAATGACAGAGAGTCAAGAGCCTTCAGTGTACAGTTTGAGACTTGACTTCCAAATCAACTCCTTTATGACTGCCAATTCAGAAAACAAGCTTTATACTGGTACTGAAACCAATGTTTCCAACATAGGTTGTAAAGATCGAAAATACAGCCAAAATCCCATTTACAGTACTGGATGTTTATGTTTTGTCAGTCTAATGTTCTTCCAGGATAACAATGACATGGTGTTCAGAGTTTGTCGTTTTCTTTTAGATTTCCAAGCATTTTGTGTTTCAATAATAGTACAAGCTTCAGTTTTTTCAGAAGTCAATCTAATGCCAGTCACATAGATAATGCAGATGACTGCAGCAGAAGAGCACTAGTGCTTGTGGTGTTCTTGCTCAAATGATTGATTATATGACAGATATCTAGATACTGTAAAATCTAGATACTATATAATCTAGATACTGTAGAATCTAGATTCTGTAAAATCTAGATACTGTAAAATTTAGATACCATAAAATCTCTTTACATCATGACCTTCCAGGCAACCACTATCTTCCCATAAAATCCATCCATGTAGTCCATGCATTCCAATATTTAATGGAAGTAGTAGTCACAATAGCTTACATTTCCAGAAAATATGGGGCAGCCGAAAATTGGGGGACATCAGCTAGAATACAAAGATTACAATGAATAGATTTCATCTGGTGATTTAAACATGAATAGCTTAGTTTACGTGGGCTGTTTACTAAGATCGCTTAAGATAAGCCTTCATTTCAGAGCGTTTATTAATGTGACCCGGCATTTCCTGGCCTGATCTGAGCCAGAGGCTGCATTCCAAATAACACAGTGTCCTTTCATAAGACACAAACTTTGACCAGGGCCCTGTAGGCACAACACTATACAGGGAATGTTGTATTGTTTGGAAGGTAAGCAAAGGCTATTGAACTGGAATGAGGACAATGTACCTGATCAACAAGTCTCTTATCATATACAGAGGTGCTTTGTGGCACCAATAAACACATTGCTGTGTAATTTAACTTGATAGGAACCAGCAATACAACAGACAGGGGCCTGAGAGTGATTCTGTTTTGTACTGTCAACGAAGTGAATATATTTCACACAATTGATTTTCTAGGGACGTGGTAGAGACAACATTATAGTAATTGTAACAAACAATGTGCACATTGCAGATTGACCACTAACTAAGCCCAGGAATACATATATTTTAAATGAATATTATTTTTTTTTTAACAAAAACTTCGGGGGTGCCAAGAAGCATTCACTTAAGCTGGGCTGAATCAATGTGAAGCCCAGCCTCTCCTCCTCTCCTGTCCTCTCTTTCTGTCAGGCCTGTGTGATGAAACCTGGGGAGCCCGGGGACTACAATGTTTGTTCCTCATTAAAAGGACGTATCTCTACTGGGGCCCTGTGCATCTCTAACTGGCTCACTTCACAGACTGAAATACATACACCTCCCCACACACACACACACACACACACACACACACACACACACACACACACACACACACACACACACACACACACACACACACACCCACACACACACACACCCACACACACACACACACTCAGGCACACACAATCCAACAACATGCCTTGTATTGTTCCTTATGTTCTGTGTGTTAGAATTCCCAAGGGAATGAATATGTTTTGGTTTCACTTGTCATACCATGTAGATCAGGTGAAGCAACACCATACTGGTGAAATATTTGCATATAGAGAATATAAAAAGGGTCATCATTTTACCTGTCTGACTTAATGTTCTTGAAAAGTATGAAGACAGTTCCCTAAATAGTACGCTACTTTTGGTCAGAAACACAAGGAATGGGATTTTAAAAAAACTTGTCAGGCTTATTGTTCACCAACTGTGTCCTTGTCCTATTTAAGCAGATTTTAGCAGGTCCTTTATGTGAGCTTGAAGAAACTTTTGGATGTTCTCTTCTCGGCAAAGCTGCTGAAACCCCTAAACACGCCGTCAAAGAGTCAAAGTCCCCAGGGTGGAATATTTGTGGATGTGTGCTGCCTTCCCCATCCCATCCCATAGACCTCTTCTTCTATGCCACTTGCAGCGCAGTAGACAAATTGCGTCAAGTCTTTGTGCTCGCAGCTCCCCCGGGTCACGTTTGTGTGATGATCTGCAAAATAGAATCTATTTTTCCCCCGTTTTTTTCATTGTCTCTCTTTCCGTTCCCCTTTCAAGTCGCTGTGGTACTTCTTCGAGTCTTCTGTGGTGGGAGGCAGTTGAGAGGGTCTCTAACAGAGTGAAGATCAGAGAGATATTATTCATCAGAACAAACATGACCAACCACTGGTGTTGCCATTACATTAAGGCTAGCTCCAAACTGAGGGTTGCCGTATCATTACATTTGCTTAACACAGTCTGATACTTGGCTGCATTCGGATAGTCTTGTATCAAGGCCTGAGAGAACGTTCTTCTATTAAAGTTACAATCCAGCCAAATGATAGGTAGCTGTTATATACTTTGTTGCTCCACACGTGGGTGGGATTTTACAGATACTATGACAGCTCTGTTAGCCCATCAGGGACACCTGAACCAGCTCCATAAATCACAATAAACTCTGTCTAATAAATTATTGGATCTCTCCTCTGTCTTACTTTCTCTCTCTCTGCCTCCTCTGACCCCCCCTCCTCCTCTTCGTCCTCTCCTACCTCTCCATTCACTGCTCATGCTTAACGGAGCATGTTTGGGTGAATGTCCCCTGTAGCTGTGGGGAGGAGCTGACTGTTGTTGTCAGGGATCAAGCTGAAGACAGAAAAATCTTCCACCGACTGCTTTGATGCTCTGGAGGAGATGAGACTAAAGGATTTCAGTTGCAGCGATGTGTAGTGATGAGTGGAGGATGGAGGAGCAGGTGGAGGAAGCAGGGAGGAGTATGGGTAAGAGAAGGAGTGGTGGGAGAAGAAGGAGGAGTGGGGGGAGGAGAACGGGCTGAAAAAGAAATTAAAATTGCATTCTGGGATTTTAAACACAAAATGCATGCAGTATATGTTAAAAATTGGATTTCTAACGTAAAATACAAATTGTAGTACAGAGAACAAAGATGCCTCCCAAATGAACACCGCTTCAACCCTAACCATACGTAATGCTTTATATCCTGAGCCTATATTTAGGTTATTTAGATAAACAAGACTTGTTGTGTATTGTGTATTTAATGAGTGGTAACGGGGGAAGTCTGTTTCTGTAGTCCTATAAACTCAAATTTAAAAACATCTCAAATTTGCACCTAAAAAAATGTAGGCCTGCTATTACCAGCAACAGTACTTGTTCAACATGCAGTGCCATTAGTTACCAGGTAAACAGCATTATCAGTGAGTTTATACCCCTTCTAGGTCAGGGGTCTGGCTGAAACGCTGCGCTGCTTGTGTTCCTTCTTATGGAGTATCTCTGGGGCAGCAGGAGTTTCTCCTTGCTACTGTGAGTTGTCAATTGTATTTACATATTATGTAAATGCCATTTAAATTAAATTGTTGTCACAACAATTGATGTTGTCTAAATAGGCTCTAAGTAGAATTATTGCATGTGTCTGTCCACTGTCTCTTGTTTTTCTTTTGGTTCTTTGTTTTTGTTTGTATTGTATATTTGCGTATCAAAGATCCATTATAGATGGGATTATTTTCAGATTTACAGCATCATTTGAATATGCTGAAAGCCTTACCAGATGTTAACAGATCTGTATTTGTTTTTCCATGTGTCTGTGTGTGTGTTTGTTGGTGTGTTTGTAATTGTGTGTGTGCATGGGCCTGTGTCTTTGCCAATATATTATTCAGTGTAAATGATGCCTGAGTCTGTCAGTTTTTCATCTCTCGAACCTACGTACAAGCATACAAGCTAATATACCAAGGATAAACAAATTCACACGGTGAT
>JACXGI010006891.1:27280-39993 GCA_016801175.1 Esox masquinongy
TTCCTTATATAACCTATATAATCTGCCTGGATGCTTTTGGTCCCTGTTCACTATATTACCTTCGGTCATGATACTGTAGGTCCCTGTTCCTTATATAACCTATATAATCTGCCAGGATGCTTTTGGTCCCTGTTCACTATATTACCTTCGGTCATGATACTGTAGGTCCCTGTTCCTTATATAACCTATATAATCTGCCAGGATGCTTTTGGTCCCTGTTCACTATATTACCTTTGGTCATGATACTGTAGGACTTCAGTCATGATACTGTAGGACTTCGGTCATGATACTGTAGGACTTCTGCCATGATACTGTAGGACTTCTGCCATGATACTGTAGGACTTCTGCCATGATACTGTAGGACTTCTGCCATGATACTGTAGGTGCCTGCTCCCTCCTAGTAATGACGTCCTACTGAGACAGCCTATCAGTGAGCCCGCCCACCCCACATCCAGACAGCCTATCAGTGAGCCCGCCCACCCCACATCCAGACAGTACTTCAACCTCCTTCAGACAGCTTCTCCCTGGTCTCCCCAGTCTCCTCTTGACTCCTCCACTCCACGGTCAGATACGTATCCTCCTTCCTGCCAGCCCTTTCCTCTGCTGCAGCACGGAGCCAAAGGGAGCTCCTGAGGTACTGAGGTACATGCCTGACAATTTCTGCTGTCAGCCACTTCACTGAGTAACACTGGGGGAATCTGAAGATTTTTACGTATTAGAAGGCAGGCAGGGCGGAGTGGGTTGTGCTGTGAAACTAAATGAGCCAGGTGGGTTCTTTTCTCTATCCTTCTTTCCCTAAAGCTCTTGCTTCCTCTCCCTGTATCCCTCCGCAATTTATCTGGCTCGTGTGTGTCGAACACACGGACACTACCTCGCTGGCGCAAACACTCCAAACCAATTTGCACATGTGCCGCACATACTAACATGCCCCAACCATGGTACGGACATAGCCATCTTGATTACTATATTCAAATGTGCTTGTCGGGAATGACAAAAGTACCTTTTTCACAGCAAGTCTCTTCACAAGGCGACAGGCCAAACTAGGCTGTGTTATGTTAGTATAAACATCTCATATGATTCCCCATCAGTATACACCACGTAATGTGCACACAGCCGAATCCACACCCCTCAGAAAAAAGACTCTTGGCCTATCTGCTGCAAGAGATGTGTAGGTTGGCTAATAGTTTGAATTTCATAGTTTCATTGGGTATCTGTCATTTTGCTATGGTTTGACGTGTTAATCATGCCTCGTCGTGATAAATCTTAGTTGTCTGTCACACTCTTGAAAACAAAATTAACAAAATGAGTTACTGTTAGGATTAAGGTTAAGAAATGGGTTTAGCAACTATTTACTTGTTAAGATCCATAAACTGTCTGCCAATAATGTTCATTATTGGTGGGATTCACAGTATCTCAGCATAAGCTCAAATTTACAGTAAATAAGCATTGAAACTTTCAATACCTAGAGCACATAACAGCCTAGTCACTATTGTTTTGGTTTTAAGAGCATTTGTTTGCATCCATCTTTACAGTTTATGCATTTTGGTACATGCCCTTTTAAAGAACCAAGTTGTGGTGTCATTTTTCAACGTGGAGAGCAGGTACAGTATAATGCTGGCATTGTTCTGTATATATTTGAATTGATGTTGGGTCTTTTATCCCCACCAGCCACAAACAATATTGCCCTCTGAACAGCTGAATAGATTCCTTTTTTATTGCTTGGCCTGTCTGGTTATTGAATGAGTTGGTTAAAAGAAGTACTCTTGTTCTGTGCCCGCTGTGTCAATCGGAACCCTATAGTCTATTTAGCTCACTACTATTTAGGGTTCTGTTTATTTGTAGTGTACTATGTAGGGAACAGAGTGCCATTTGGGACTCAACCCGCAGTGAACAGTGGGAAGGTTGAAGGGGAGGAAGGAGAGTATTTCTTTTTTCATCTCCTATTTAGTGGGATGTATTGAATGGATTGAATGGATGTTACCTGTAGTGCTTCGGAGGGTACGAGTGAGGTGGAGAGAGAGCGTGGAAAGCCGAGCTGCGATTGTTTACGTGTCATTGTGACTGATCAGACGGTGATATGCACGGCTGCTTCATCCTCTAACTCTGGCTCTCTGCTCCGAGTCCTAATGAGACTTTCTCAACAGAGGAGTTACTTTGTTTGAAACTTTTGTCATTTATCAGTATGAATTGCCTTTGAAACACAGCTCCCCTTCGCCTTACACAACATTTGACTATCTGGCTGTCGGCCTAGAAACCATTAAATTCAGGGGTTTTTTTCCAGCACAAATGAGAAAATGGCCCGTAGGACAAGCGGGTGGTGAGGAATTACAATAAGATGTTTGAAACGACAAGTTCTAAATGAAAAGGTTTTAGGGTTTGAGGTGTCATGGCCTACTGTGGATAATGACACATGACCAGAGCAGCTGATGGGACGTTGTTTACCTCGTCCAGTCTCTATAATTTTCTTGTTTGTGTGTGTGTCTGTCTCTTTCTCTGTCTATTTCTCTCTTCTGTTGATCTCGATCTCTCTTTCTCTCACCTTTCCCAAAACGGGACTCTGTCTAATTTTGCAGTAACCAGTTCATCACATCAACTCCAAATGTGTCTGGAAAGTCAAAGGTCGAGACATGCGTCCTCAGAAAGCATGCCCCCCCCCCCCAAGCCATGCTGCTATTTATCAAACTGCTTGGGTTGAGTAGAATCTCAGTGGTCCCTTGACTATGGACCCCAGTCAGCTTGAATGCACCCATCCCTCCACAAGGAGTTGCTAGAGCGTAGTCAAGGAAACTACAGTCCCACCCCAACCTGGAAAGGGTTGGCACTTGGTGACCTCATCCTATGGAACTCAGGCAGGCTCGAACCCAAGCTGTAGCATCGATGTCCTAGATATCTCCATCCTAGATTTCTCAATCCTAGATTTCTCAATCCTAGATTTCTCCATCTGCGCACGCACACACACACACACACACACACACACATACACACACACACAGACTAATAGAAGAGCAACATGCAACCTAGTCTTTAATCAATACACTGTTGTAGTGTCATAACGAAGCCATCCCTCTTGTATTCCAAGCCAGTATAAATACACCAGTTGGTCATTGTCTGTTTGACTGGGTAATCCATTTTTCATACCTGTAAGCATGAACAAGCCTGTTACGACAGTTTCCTCTCAGGCCATTAGGCGTTTCATACCTGTCTTCAACTTTAAGTTGCACTTAACAGTGATACTGTCTGCTTAGCGTTTTATGGTGTCAAGGGTTAAAAGCTGAATATCAGGGGTGAGAGGAAATGTTTCTCCTTTTGATGATTCGGGTGAAAGCAGAGTGCAGAGACAACAAGCTTTCCTAACCGTGATCCTATTCCCAATGTAGTGCACTACTCTTTACAGGCCCTTGTTAAACATAGTGCACTATATATGAAATAGTGTGCTATTGTGGACTGACATAAAGCCACAAGTCGGACAGCTCAACACATAACAGTGCCATGGACATTAACACTATCATCCAGAAGCACAGAATGAGTCATGAGTAGATAGGGCCATCTTGTTCTTACTGGGTGGTAGTTTCCTGATTTCCCAAGTACCATTAGAAATCTGGCCTTGAGGCAATCTACTCAGTGTGAGTTAGAGGCCAGTTAGTAGTGGAGTAGGAGCCCTAGTTCTTTCTCACAGTTTGATTGTCTTTTGTTTTAGCCGGATCTTAGATATAATCCTGATAACCTGTTGCTTTGAAAGAGCTTACACCCACCTAAACCGTACATTCTGATTCATGTCTCTGAGAAACGACGTACGCATTAACAAAAGGATATCATCACACTTATTACCCAAGTTCCCTGGAAACACAAAAACCGCAAGGATTTCTGGGAATAGTATTTCACCGCTAGCCTTAACATCACCGACCCGGCTTTGCCCAACAACCCTCGTGGTAGTCATCCTCACGAGAGAGAACGTTTCCCAGTGAATATGAATCTGCTCCCGTTACTATTGATAATGTTTCTATAATATCTATTCATGGCCATGAGGAGACTGGAGAGTCGGCGTGAATAGCTGTGGAATTGGAAACCCTGGTGATAATGTGTGAGTCCCGAATGGCACCACTATTCCTGTCACAGTGCACTAATTTCAGCGCCCCCAAGGCTGTGGTCAGAAGCAGTGCACTATGTAGGGAACAGACTGCAATTTGGGACCCAGTTAATGTGTACGCAGTCCTGGCATTCTTCAAGTCTGTTTGAAGAGGACCATTACTTTAATGCACTTCACAACAGGGAATAAAGGAAAGGTAATTTCACATGGGGTTTATCTCCTCCTGTTGAATTATTTATTTTGGCTGAAAGAGAGAGAAAAAGATGGGCGCTGCTGGAGTGGGAATGGGACGATCTGGAGTGTGTTGTTGTAATGTGCTAATGGAACTCAGTCCAACTAGTTACCCTCCATATGTCCTTTAAAACATCCAGCAGAACTTTGTGTCATAATTTGCGCTGAAGAAAAAAACTGTATATGATGGACCTGTAAGTGAAAATTTGCTGGTTTGAATCTCGAAGGTGAACAAAATCTGTCAACGTGCCCTCGTGCAAAGCACGGCACCCTTATTGCTAATGTGGGTCACTTTGCATAAGAGCGTCTGCTGAACGGCTTGCGATGTACAATAACGATTCCGGCCCATCTAAAACACAGCTGCTCACGGACGGCTCCTGTCCGGGCTTTCATTTGACCTCTCTGTGCATTGGATAGCATTCCTATGGTACTTTCCCCTCGTTCTCAACATATTGGACTAACTGACCCCTGCACCATCACCAATGTGTAGCAATCACGTGGGTTATTCAGGGCAGCCAATTAGTGCTGCTAGGGCAATCCTCAACTAGCATGCTGTCACCGTGGAGACAAATTGGACCCGGGGAGTTCTCTTCTGTCACTCAGTGACTCAGTGACAGTGGTTGGGAATAGCTGGTTTTCTATTGGATTTATTTGCTTCATAAAACCCTACCCTAACCCTGTTATCCTCTTCTATCTTGTCATGTCAAAGAACGATCATTGTGGATACAGTAGCAGAGTTACAAAGACAGCATGCTGAAGGCCACTGTCCCCGCTACAGGAACCCATCTGTATAGCTGCGGACATCCCCCCAAAGGCCAATGTCCTGTCCACAGTTGTTCTCTTTTCCTCACTAATGCCGGGGTCAAGTCAGAATGCCCCCATTGTTGATTTGAGTAGGACATGCTCTTGGCTTTCGCCATCATCTGGGGAACATTGTTCTGCTCTGTCCCTGCTGTTGAATATGCCAACATTTTGGGAAGAAATGGAATGAAGGAAACACACTACTTGTTCCATTTAAACCTCCCATGAAGCAGTGAGGTCATATCCCATGTGATTTTTTTCCAAGAATGACTCTCCATAGCGGTGGGTTTAGATCAGTGGGAGAGCCTGCATAAAAGAGTTGTTGGTGTGTTGGTGACATGCCAGAACTCTGCATTGCAGCTCTATATGTAAACTGAAACTCTAGAACTTGAGGTGTTATTTGTTTCTCGTTGTTCACTTGTAGCCTGCAAAAAGGGATTGGAAGTTACTGTTCATGTAATCACTTCCAACTAGTGTTGCCTCTTGTGATTTCAAATATGTGTAAGTAAATGAACTGGCAGTAGATAACAATATTAGTGTCTGTATTGAATAACATGTGTTCCATCTAATGCAAACAACCACATTAATGCGATGTCTTTGCCCAGTCCAATCACCTCCATCGTAATCCACACAAACATATTAACAATGTAAATAAGAGTATGCATGTAAGTGGCTGGATCAATTATTAATGGGAACATATTGGTTGGACTCCAGTATGTGTATTGATTTCTGGCTTCAAATTGCCTGGTAACAAGTCGCTGGGTCTGGCTTCTTGATTCCTATCTGGCCTGCTTTGGTTTTGCTTCCACACACTCAAATTCAATATTAAAACGTCCCAAAGGGCTCCCTAATGGTGGTGCACTGAATGGGGAATAGGGTGCCTTTGAGTTTGGACACTGGCCATGACACTTAGCTGTGTGGAAAGGCAATGTAACAGTGTTGAGGTGTATTCACTATTTACTCTGTTCTGGAGGAACACAGTGATGATTGTTAGTGTCCGGGGTGTTGGGTTATTTTAGAGGCAGAGATATTTTCTGGTGGTGAGGGAGGGAGGCTTAATCCTATCTCTCTCTCTCTCTCTCTCTCTCTCTCTCTCTCTCTCGTTCCCAGGCTGTAGGGACAGAACGCTATTGGATCCTGATGTCTAACATTCTGGTCCACTCCAACCAAGCTCAACATGATCAAACTGACCTCTCTCTCCCTTGGTTACATCCCGTTAGGCATGACCGATGTTAAAGTTCATGTAGTCATCGTGAGACAATCCCCTGAATGTTGAGGCAAAAGATATTTACCATGACCGGAACCAATTGTGCATGTGTGTGTGCGTGTGTGTGTGCGTGTGTGTGTGTGTTTGTGTGTCACCACAGTTCATTCCCTCTTCACATCTTCCAGATAACATTATGAAAAATTGGAATTCCCTTTGGCTTTTGATGTGTTCAGGCTTTAGGCGTTAGGATATTCATGGGTCTCTCAGCAAATACAACAGATTAGATAAAGCACAGGTTAAGCTAAGGTCCACCATAAACCACTGGCTGTTCCTGACTGCTGCCACATCCCCAATGGCCCCTACTCTGTCTGAAGTGCACTACGTTTCACCAGGACCACAGGGGGTGGTTTGGGATGCAGTCGGTGTGTACGGACTGTGATACCAGTAAGACAAGTCCACTGCAACTAGGGGTGAACCATTTTTGGAATCGACCCTGAATGATTGAAGTCAAAGGAGTTGACTCTTTCTCGTCTCCAACTCCACAGAGCTGGGCAGGTTGGGCAGCCAGCAGATTGCTGAGACACACATTTCTTGGTCCTAAACATAACCGTGATGCATGTAATACCTCCCAAGTCTGTCCAAAAATAAAGAAATAATTCTCTCACCTAGTGGTATATATACTAACCTAGTTATATACTGTGCTATATATATTTGGTGATTCTACTTGGCATTGATGACCAGATATTGACTCCCTGCCCTTCCCTTCTGTTCCTCACGGACTTGCCTGCTCTTTTTATTTCGCTATGAAATAATGGAATCGACGCCCAGCATCAAGATATGAGAGTCAACACTGGGAGTCGAACAGCAAGGATTCGAGTAATCGGTTCCTTTTCAGTCGACACTCCGCCACTAGCTGTAACCAAATCACTAAGGTTCCAGAGTCTACTGGCTGCAACAGTGCCTGTTCGTGTGTGTTTGCGCACCTGCAGAGTAAAGGGGTGTGAAACAAGTGTTTGTGTTTATAAGGTCTATTCACAGTAAAGTAGCCTGAGACAGGTGTGTGAGACAGGTGTGTGAGATGTGTGTGTGTGTGTGTGTAAGTGAGGGAGCCCCCAACAGTGAGAGCGGTACAGTAGCTACACCTCCTCTAGTCTAACAGTAGACTGACAGTGTGGAGCGGAGCAGAGCCACCATGGTCCTGGGTAATGTCTCAGGATGCGTCCACAGGGAGGACTAAACACAATGTTTCCTCGCCTCATTTGGCTTTATTATATTGCTGAGCTCTGGCTATAGTCCGCGGCACCACATCTCAAAGGGCAATAACAGCTTCTCTAGATGCAATACATGCCAGTGCTCTGCAAATGGCCAGTCTGTCTGTCTGCTTGCCTGTCTGTCTGTCTGCTCTAATGGCCAAACGTCATTTAGGAGATGCGCATGAATAACTGTAAGCAAATTTCAGTTCCGTTTGTACAAACTGTACAATGTGAGAACGAAGGAGAGCTCTGAATCAGAATCATTTCTAGTGGTCTGTATCAGAAACATTTCTAGTGGTCTGAATCACAATCATTTCTAGTGGTCTGAATCAATCATTTCTAATGGTCTGAATCAGAATAATTTCTAGTGGTCTGAATCAGAATCATTTCTAGTGGTCAGTGATAGCTGCAGGATTTGAACCTGCAACCTTGGCGTTGTTCATGCTGCAGGGTTACTAACTGAGACACACAACACCAAGGGAACATGCAGCCCGGGCTATGGCCCTGGTAGTTTATTTTACACCCTCATGGGTTCAGGGTCAAAGGTTATTGGCTCTGTGTCCTCTGGAACAAGAAGTGTTCAATTCTGCCCAGACAGACTTATACAACAATGGGTTATTCAGACAGGCAATCATTTTGGCAATAGTTTTTGGTCAGTGTTGATGTGTTAGGGATGTGCCCTATTTTTCCATCTGTCTCATTATATATTCTAAGGAAAGGATTATTTTTTTGGATGCCGCTGTACAGTGTAATATGTTAGTATGTTGCTAGCTATTAGAATGTACAATGGGCTTTTAATTGTTTTCTACTACATGGAATAGTCCCCAAATCTGACAGTTTTAACAGACATAATACAGCATATGCCTAGTGCCTTAAACCAAACATATGCCTCTAATGGAATTACATGTCGTTAACTTATCTTGAACTTCTGATAATGACTGCTCTATATGCTTGCTCTGAATCCTTATAGATTCTTACTAGAAATACATCTATTGGTGGCCTTTTATGGAGTAGTCAGGATCGTCTCTAAACTCAAAGTGATTCTATTTATGATTCAATAATGTTCATACTAGGGATGTGCATTTGATAATATTTTACTATCCCAATAGTATGTGTTATTATTCAAATAGTATTTGGTTAACTGAAATATGTGTATTTAAAAACTACCAAAACAACATGAGCGCTGCAACATAACGCGCAAAGGAGTGGGTGTAGTTCCCATGAACATTGGCTTAATGGCTGTTCATGTGACAAAAGAGCAAGCGCGCATAAGGAGGAAGCAGTGACATACAAAACTTGGGTACAGAACTAGAAGACAAAATTTAACACATGACACTGAGTTTATTGGAGGAGTCTAAAAATGCTAGGTAGTAGGGCTGGGTTAAAATAATCCATTCTCCGATTAAAATCGATCTTTGTTTGAGTGATCTGATATCGATTAATAAAATCTCAAAATCAATCTTTTAATATATGCCTTTTCAAGTGGATGCGTGAAGCTTTAACCCCGTTAACGAGATCTTGTTGAATATGCTAGGCTAGGCTAAGAATAGTCAACCACTGAAGGCACCGCCAGGCCTAAAGGCAGATGTCGATTCATTTCGGATTTAAAACTATGAAGATCGAGAAGAACTGGACAAAAGCAAAGCCATATGTAGGGCCCTATAATTTCCACGTTGCGGAGAACATGGATGGAATCGCAGAATCCAGACATAAACGCGGAATTCAGACAAACATGGAATTGAAATATTTTTTTGTTTTATTGTCATATTTGTTTTAAATGTTGATTCTAAATTGTGATGTGCCGCCACAGAAAAACAGAATATTTTTATGAAATACAATTTTTTTACCAAGCTGAGCACAGTTTACATTCACACAGTTCACTATCGCACGAGCGTCAGAGCAGAGCGACATCCTGCACCTGATGTTCAAAGTATCAAACTAGCGAGTGAGGTCAGAGAAACTTAACTGGCTGTGTCTGTGCATGCACACATTGGTGTTGAACTGTCAGTAAGTGGCTGTCAAATTAATATAAAGAAGGTAGCCTACCCATCGTCTGAGCCACAATTAACCAAAGGTAGCTAGCTAACTGTCACAACTCGATAGCTACAATCGGCTACAATTGATTAGCATCAGGCAGGCAACATTAGAGATTCGGCAGCAACAATACGACCTCTGGTTTTCGTATTTTGCCTTCAGGATAAAAGTTGGTGGTGAAACTTTAAATATTCGGAAGCAACAATAGGACTTCAAGTTATCTTATTGTACCTTCAAAATAAAAGTCTGTGGTGTATATACAGTGTGTATTCAGTACATTTTCAAAGGAAAAACTATGTGGGAAAAATATAAACGGAACAAAATTACTTTTTCAATAATACTTTACATCAGGTAAAGAATATAAGGTGGAGCACATTGAGAAATGGCTGGAACTTAAGTAAGTAAATGTTGAGGACAAAAAATCCTATTTTGATGTTATTACTGTTGTTAATCTGCTTGTGCGCATTACCTTTGGAAAGGGATTGTAATATAAATCCAGGCTCATTATATTGTCCCTCGTCACTGTAATGTACAAGTGATTCTTTTGTGGCGGAAAAACTATTCAGTACCGCAGTGAATGTATTGTACGAAATACTGAGGACAGTTTGAAAAGTTTGAAAATAAGAGCTTGCTCTGCCAGCTCCTCCTAAAATGTCCTCCTAAAAATAATTTAAGTAAGTTTACTAGTTGCACTGTATTGTAATAGTACATTTTCTGAAAGAACTTACTAAAACTTCGGAATGGCTTTGTATTATTTTGTTTTTTGTTGTTTGTGTATAAAACGGAATCACAGAAAATCAAAACTTTCCTTTTCAACTTTTTTGGAAAGGAAAGAAAAAGGTGTAGTGGTCTCTTATTTTTTTCCGGAGCTGTATTTCAACAAAAAAAATACATTAATTATGTAAAAACAAATGTTGGGCTATAAATGAATGCACACACAAGTACTCAAATGCTAAGTTCATTTCGGATATTCTAATATTCAGGTCCTGAGGGTGTCCCCGGGTGTGTGCTCAGAGCATGTGCTGGGCAGCTGGCCGAGGTCTTTACTGACATTTTCAAACTGTCACTGGCCTAGGCGGTTGTCCGAAAGTGCTTCAAGACCGCAACCATTGTGCCAGTGCCGAAGCAGTTGACTGCGTCTAGCCTGAATGACTTCTGTCCTGTCGCACTCACTCCCACAATCATGAAGTGCTTCGAAAGACTGGTCCTGGCCCACCTTAAGTCCCAACACTGGATCCCTACCAGTTTGCCTACTGGTCTACAGAGGACGCCATCTCCACAGCTTAACACACTGCCCTGACCCACCTGGACAAAACCAACGCCTATGTGAGAATGCTATTCATAGACTTTAGCTCAGCATTCAACATGGTCATTCCTTCTAGGCTGGTCAACAAACACCATGACCTGGGGATCAGCCCCTACTTCTGCAACTGGACGTTGGACTTCCTATCCAACAGACACCAGTCTGTCAGGTTAGACAACCTCACCTCCTCCACCCTGATCCTGAACACTGTTGATCCACAAGACTGTGTGCTGAGCCCCTTCCTGTACTCCCTCTTCACCCATGACTGCATTCCTGTACACATTTCCAACAGCATCGCCTAGTTCGCAGACGACACCACGGTGGTAGGCCTGATCAGTGACAATGACGAGTCAGCCTACAGGGAGGAGGTCAGGTGCCTGGCGGCATGGCGCGCTAACAACAACCTGGCCCTCAACGCAAAGAAAACCAAGGAGCTCAATGTGGATTACAGGAAGTCTAAAGGCTGCAGTCACGCCCCAGTTCTCATCAATGGCACTGAGGTGGAGTGTGTGTCCAGTTTCAAATTCCGGTGTGTCCACATCTCCGAGGACCTCTCCTGGCTCCTCAACACCTCAGCCCTGGTCAAGAAGGTGCAGCAGCGCCTGTACCTTTTGAGGAGGCTGAAGAAGGCCCATCTGTCCTCCAAGATCCTTGTAAACTTTTCTGCACAATCGAGAGCATTCTGACTAACTGCACCACAGTGAGGTTTAGCAGTTGCTCGTTGGCTCGGGGGCCCAGAAGGCCCTGCAACGGGTGGTGAAAACCGTCCAGCACATCACTGGTGCCCAGCTCCCAGCCATCGTAGACGCTCAGTGCAAACGGTGTCTGCACAAGGTGCCATGGGCATCATCAGGGACCCGTCACATCCATGCCACAAACTGTTTGCCCTCCTACCATCAGGCAGGCAGTACAGGTCTCTTCGTTCCAGCACCAAAGGGTCAGGAACAGTTTCTACTGTAACCCTGCTGAACTCTGTGACCCATCATTTACCATACCCACCCCCGCCTCTCAGGGACCTTGTTGCGCTACTCCCTTTGTACTACTCTGACACTGCCTTGCAAAGTCTGGTAATGGATGTTTTCTGTTGTTACAGGTACATGTCTACCTCGGGCACATCACTGCTACTTCCCTGCTTTTCAGTTGCACATGCACCTTGCACATTTAATTTGCGTCTTTGCACACTTAGAATTGTGATTGTACTTGCATTTTTACAGTTGTTACATACACATGTCTACCTCAGGGACCTCATTGCTGCTATCTCTGCATCCCAGTTGCACATGCTACCTTACTCATTCAATTTGCCTCAATTGCACATCTAGAATGCCATTCAGAATTGCCGTTTGTACCCTCACAAATATTTATCCCACTTGTAACATACACTATACTTAATACTTGTAAATTTTCTGCCCTCCTCAATTTTCTGCCCTCCGCAATTTTCTGCCCAGTATTAGACGGGCCATCAGAACTACACAGTCTAACAAGGACTCTGTACCGTCACCACGACCACCAAGACATAAATTGGTTATTATGTCGCATTTTAATACAATTGATCAAAAATCCCTAGAAGAAACAGTTCAACATCTTAAAGCTTCCACATGTTGTCTCGACACACTGCCAACAGACTTTTTTTAAACAATTTTTAACTCTATAACAATGGACCTAAAGCAAATAGTTAATAGCTCTCTGCAATCAGGCATTTTCCCAACGTCTCTAAAAACAGCTGCCATTAAGCCCCTATTAAAAAAGAGAACACTGGATGCATCTATAATGAACAACTATAGACCTGTATCAAATCTC